>CAJDSM010132926.1:0-10520 GCA_903981925.1 Ostrea lurida | reverse complement strand
AGGAGAGATGGGCACGATGGGGCCAACAATAGGGGATAAAGTTTTACAATATGATGTAATATAGGAAAAAATCTTTAAAAATCTTCTTCTTCAAGCAACGACTGGGCGCAGGAAAGCTGAAATTTATATGGAAGCTTCCTGATATGAGGAGAATTCAAGTTTGGTTCAAATCATGACCCCCGGGGGTTACGATGGGGCCAATAGGGGATCAAAGTTTTACATATGATTATATAGGGAAAATCTTTAAACATATTCTTCTCAATAACCACTGGCCGAAAAGCTTGAAATTTAATATGAAAGCTTCCTGATATAGTGAGAATTCCGTTTGTTCAAGTCATGACCCCGGGGGTACGAATGGGGCCCCAATAGGGGATCAAAGTTGTACATATGAATTATATAGGGAAATCTTAGAATAATTTTCTCAAGAACCATCTGGGTCAAGAAAAGCTGAAATTTGTATGAAAGCTTCCTGATATAGTGAGATTCAAGTTTGTTCAAATCATGACCCCGGGGTACAATGAGCGAACAATAGGGGACAAAGTTTTACAATATGATTTATATAGGGAAAATCTTTAAAAATCATCCTTCTCAAGAACACTGGGCAGAAAAGCTTTCTGATATAGTGGAGATTAATTTTGCATGTCAAATCATGCCCCCACAGGTAATGTGGGGCCACAATAAGGGATCAAATATTGTAAACATTGCAAATATATAGGAAATTCCTTTCACAATCTTCATTGAACCATGACGAGTGGTAATATTTACTGAAAGCTTCCTGATATGGTGTACGACATAAGTTTGTTTAAATAATATCATCCCCCTCTGAGGGTTGGGTGGGGCCACAATTACGGGATTAAAGTTGCTACTACTGCTCTTCCTTAGTGAATCAGTGGTTCAGAGTGAGCGATGTAGCCCATGGGCCTCGTGTTATATTTTCTGATGTTGACTGATGATATGATGATATTATGGTCAATATCTCGGTTGTAGAGCTGGCGTTGTCTGTGACTGGACACAATTCTCTCTATGGACAGTTCAGCAGTGGATTGACCTTTATCGTTCCTCTAAGGTTACTTGCAGTACCTGGTGGACAGTCCTTCTCCATGACGACCAGCAGCTACAGACTCTTCTGTCCTGCCACCCCACAACTCCGCGTTTCTCTACATCTACCTTCTAAACTGGGTAAGGTGCCTGTTAGCTACTATCTGCCTTGTTGCCTGTTAATTCTATCTCTTGTCTAATTATTGAGTTGATGTACATGCTGTATAACGTCTTTGTTTACAGAGCCTGTTTGACAACGTGGGAGTTTTGCTGAGTCAGCAGTGGAGGCACCACAACAAACTCCTTCAGTGTGGGCGTCATGCAGCGATTGGCTGGAAGTGTCCTTCTTTGACCTTCGACCTGAACTTTGACAGTGAATGTTGGCAATCCATAAGTATAGTTTGAAATCTTATTCCGGAATGATCACTTTTTAAATCTACACATGACAATTCCCCAATAGATGGGATCACATTACACAACTCTGTTTCACAACAATTCCCTGGTGTGAAATTTTTCTGCTGATTTGAGGGAGGTTTTACAGTATGCAAATGTTTTCATCTAGCTGACTCAAACGGGTAAAATCACTACTTGGAAGGAATACAATTTTTGTCTAGAAATTACAATTCACCTGTTGATTCTTTTAAACATAGTTCCTTCAAATAATCCTTGACATGATTTTTTGAAAGTGATTTATAAGAAATGAATTCTTGCATTTTTTTCGGGTGATGCAGGTTATCACCGCTATTTAAATGGTAAAACTGCATCAATGTGCGAAGCGAAATTGAACAAAAGTTTTACCGTCTAAGATTTCTGTGATAACCTGCACATCACCCGATAAAAATATAAGATATATTTCTTATCATTTAATTTTATATTACAACAATAAAATAATGTTCATTAGACTTTAATGTTGTTCCAGGTACATGATAAAAAATCACCGTCAATTCTTAAAGATGTTTTAAAACCAATGAGAAATCGGCACTAGGTAATCATCAAAATGAATTAAATGACAATCAAGATACACCTGAATGTTTTCTGTCAACTTATAAATCTCAATTTACTATCTTATTTATTAAAAAGATTATGTCATATTAAATATATATAATGAGGTAAATAATTTTTCAAGAAAAAATTCCTCAAGAATCCATCATCCTAGTATTATTCATATGAGGGAAGTATTGATAAAGGGGTAAAAGATATAGCGTTAACCAGTAAAAAAAATTAATTTCCCTTCTGCCTGAAAGGGCCTGGCGATGGTCAGTGGAGGAGGACTTCGTGCCAGTCCAATGGCACGCTACAGACAACGTCCTGTTCTCCACCCTCAAATTCTGTCTGGCCATGCTGACATCGCTCGGGATCGAGAACCAGGATTGTGGGAAACCAGGTAAAGAGAATTGTGTGCTTAGGGCCTGGGACGATTCAGGGTCACTCGAATTCGGTTTCGATTTCGATTTCAAAATGCTGCGATTCGATTTTTTTTTAATCGATTCAATTGATCTGAAAAAAAACTTTCCTCAAGAGGAAAACTCTAAATAATGCTTCAATACTACTTATTTAAAGTAAAGAACAAAACAACTTATTGTTAAAATATATGGTGTAAATACGACAACTAACTTAGAATTCAAAATTGGCACAATTCAGATCTTGAGTATTAGGAACTGAAACATAAAAGATTGTCGCAGGTGTACTGTGGTAGTGTATCACACTTCATTTTGAATCCATTCATGTCTGTTTACTGTTTGATATTTTGCAATTCAGCTTTGTGTCTAGTAGAAAACGAAAATTTTCAGTTGTCCACTCACTGTACATTGCGTCGGCTTAGTAAAAGAGTCCACTTGAACTGATATTCAAATTGTGTTTTCTCATAAGACTGCGCAGAGATACGAACTTGTCTGAAACTCGTAATTGTTTTGAATGGTGTAGCGTATAACTTACAAGTACATACGGTAGGAAGTGATTTGTCCTACTTTCCCTTGCTTTAATCAAAAGTAAAGTTATTCCGCACCTCAGAACCGTCTCGTTGCCGCCAATTTTTGTTGTTTACACGTGATACTAAATGTGGACCGAAACTCGAATCAAAAATTGAACATTCTGGATCGGTGCATCGAATCGAACGAAGTTGAATTGCAAGTGCATCGAAATTTTTGGTGACTGCACCATCCTAGTGATTATCTGGTGACCATCACAAAGATTGGTGTGCATGTATCTGGTGGACATCACTAGAATTGTGTGCATCGTAATCTGGTGCATCAACAACGATTGTGTGCATGTATCTGTTGAACATCACTATGTTGTGCATGTATCTGGTGACATCACAAGATTGTGTTGCATGTATCTGGTGAAATCACTAGATTGTGGTGCATGTATCTGGTGACATCACTAGATTGTGTGCATGTATCTGGTGACATCACTAGATTTGTGTGGCATGTATCTGGTGACATCACTAGATTATGTGCATGTATCTGGTGACATATCATCTTTTTCCATTTTGGAAGCCATCTTTTGTGTATTTCTCTCTTCTGTACTGCACACATTTAGAGCTATACCTCTTGATGTGCATGTGTCCTCGACGCTGCGGGGATTGAACTTTCTCCATTACATGGCTTCGTTCTGTCGGTTAACGCTCTGCCGTCTCACATTTCCTGACACTCTCTGTGTGCTTCATTACAAGGTGATGCCAGTTTTTTCTTGTCGGCATGGAGACGTGTTTTTCACGGAATCCTACGAGATCGTCAGCCCAGTTTAAGTTTGGGCCTTTTCTCCGCAGCTGGCCCTGACAACAGCGGTTCTGGCCCGCTAATGCCAGAGGTAAATGTTGGCCTGCCTAATTCTACAGCAAAAAGCAATTGAATCTGTAGTGTTCTACTTTCATTTTCCACATTCGAAACCCACTTGCGCATACTGATTTTTCATCTACTTGATGATATGTTCCATAAAAAAATTTGATAATTATTATGTAACACGTATTGTGATGAGTCTTCATTTGAATAGTTCGATTGTTTAATTAGGGCATTCCAGATGCAGAATTCAGTGACCTTGACCCTGCTGGAATAGAGTTGAAAAGGTCAAAAAGGTTAGGATAGAGAGACAGATCTACGTTAATGCCCAAAGTACTGGCATGTGTGAACGAGTCAACAAACGCTGAAAGTTACTGGAATCGGGACAGAGTCGACTCGTGGGAAGGACTTGAGTTCGAACTCGCTGTTGTGTTTCTTGCTTGGAGGTTTTCTGCGAATGTGACGTCGGTTTACTGCGAGCGTCATCTCAACATCAGGTACCAGGGGGATTTAAAGTTTGTTTACGGTTTGGGGTAACACTTACATCGTGTATATTGCTTTTCCAATGGAAAGTAAATGGAGTAATTTACGCAAACATTACAACTCGAAATTGGAAAAGAAATGCGAGATTATAAAGGAATGGGTAAATGATTTTTGGTTTCGCGCATTGTAATACACAATTTATGCTTAGTCCACAGTCACGTGAAATCTACAAAACAATTTATACCAGCATGCAGTGCTCTAATATTTATCAATAGTAAATTTCATGTTGATCGTCATTTGGCAATTGAACTACCAGGTATTTAACAGTGATGGAAAACCATAAGCATGTTGTGAAGAGGTTTATAATAAGTGCGTAAATGCCCAACCTTATAAAGCGAATAAAAATTGCTTTAAAAATTTATTTCTTATAATTTACTTTAATAAATTTGCCTTGAATATCATTTGATATTAAATTCGAAGAGAAAACGTTTTATTTTATGAACGCGGATCAATATTGCCGTAGCAACAAAAATGAACTCAACAGTCATAGGCAATGTGACGTCATACCATTAGAACACGTCATATAGGGGTGACTTGAGGACAAAATTGTTTTGGTATAAATAATGTTTTTTTTGGTTTAAAGTCAAAGGACCAAATCAGATTGGCGTGTTACAAATGAAATTAAAATTATCTCCAATTCTAAAATTAAAGTTTTGGTTTTCTACTTCTACATTTGGCACACACATAATTATTGTGTTTGTAAGGCTTTCAGTACTTCTGGATTATGTTTGTAGGTCCAACAATCACAGTTCTGTCGGGTCTTTTCCGGCCCCGAATTTGAGGAAGCCTTGGCCAGAGCCACGCTGGGGAGTACAGAGGGGTAAGCTCGTAATGGTTGCCCATAATAATCTTTTGTACACCAGTCACAAACACTTCCATAGTCCACACACGTCAAAGACCGCTACCTATTTAACAGTTCACTTTACTTGCAGACACTTCTTTCCTGAGCAGCAGTGCGATCCAGGGCCCCCCCCGGTCCTGGGCTGTGGTGGTCTATCAGCTGCGACGTGTGCCAACAACTCATGTCGGTGTTACGAGACGCACAAACACACCTCCTAAAATTACCAGCCTCGCGGACCTCAGTACTTGACGATCTCCAAAACAGGTACATACAAAACTGGCAGAAATCCGCTTACAGTGGGGTGTAGCCTCACCACTTTTACATTGTTGTATCTACAGTACATAATTTTCTTTTGATAACATAATATATTTTATTTTTTTTTAAGTTTTCTGGGTTGAAGAGAAGATGAGTTCACACCAAGCGACAGACACTAAGCCAAAGAGCCGCCTCACTAAGATCGTTCACTGCAAGGAAGAAGCAGCTTCCAGGTAACTTAGCCCTGTATCCTCTCTCATTAATCAAGGTTGTCATTTATCGAAATGCTATGTGTATAAAATGTTCCCTAAAATTGTCATAACCGCAATTATTCTTGAATGAACATATACAGTCGAACCTCGTTATCTCGAACATTGATGGGACCGGAAAAAAGTTGAGTTATCCATGGATTTGACGGTGAAAATATCATGAAAATAGATGGCTGGGACCTCCAATATCAGCTTGACATAGCCCAATGGTAATTCGAGATATCAGAGTTCGAGATAGCGAATGTTTAACTGTATATCATTTGATAATGTGGCTTCTCAACATTTCTGCAGGACATGCATTTTGGAAGAAAAACAATAATTTTTTGTGCATGGATTTTAAATAGATCACATGTTTGTTAAAGTAAACATCCTAACGCTTGGTGAGGTCTGTTAATGAGTTATAGAACCTGTTTTTCCTGACTGTCTGTTAAGACATCCTAAGAGAACTTGTCTGTTCATGTTGTGGCGCCATTTGGAGTATTATCTGATCACTGTTGTACCAGTCACCCAACAGTCAGCAATGTACCAAGTCAACTCGTGACAAAACCAACTCAAGGAGACTTCAAGGTCAGCCAGACCTTTATATCAAAACGTCTTATATTAATGATTCTAGGACTTCAAGGTCACCAAGACCTTTTATATCAAACGTCTTATAATAATGATTCTGAGAGTATAGGCAGACCTGAAAGTTTCGAAGGATGATTAATTGATTTTCATCTAAGCATGTACAGTACCATACAAGATTTTCTTTTTTGAGGTTTTGTTTTATTTTATAGATCAAATTTATTGTAAAAGTTTATGGTTTTTTTTAATGCACATATGCTTAATGAAGACGTTTCCACTGTTTAATAACTTGGCAACTGTGTATAATTGGTTAGATTCAATATAAACTGTCCCTGATTGACTCACATTGTGTATGATTGGTTAATTTTTTAACAAATTATCCGCATCTGATTGCTTAGTTTTTATATAAACTGTCCACTGATTGGTCAGATTTATATAAACTGTCGCACTGATTGGTTAGTTTTAATAATAAACTGTCCACTGATTGGTTAATTTAATAAACTGGCCCACTGATTGGTTTAGTTTTTATATAATTTGTCTACTTAATTTGCATTTAAAATATATACAGATCTCACTGGGAACATCACGCATTCCACGATGGTTGATCCCGAGGCAGACTCTTTTTTTAAACGTGGACAGCCAGCTGATGATGGGCGTGACTGGTGACGAGATAGAAACGCTGAAACAGACAGCAAACTCAGCCATTCACGACTCTCTTCTCAAAAAAATCCACGAGATTGACCAGGTATTACAAAGATCTACTGCTTGTTTGTACAAATATGGGTTACACAAAGCAAAAAAATGCAGCTCAAGTATATGAAGGTTGCACTTGTATTGGTAATTTCTTGGTAGTATACATGATTTGCACAATCAGTAATGATATAATGGTTCCACACCCTGGAGGTTCATTTATTCATCTTTCTGCATACATTCTCTGCGATGCATTTTCTGTCTTCTGTTATTAATCTTTAGACTTCGTATTCCATGCAATACAGTACATACAAGGGAGGAAAGTGGTGATTTGGGGTACTTTCAAATTGGGAAGCTGGGAAAACTTGAGAACAAATGAATTGTATCATAACCATAAATGGATTTCAAATGCCATGGTGTCTATGGTGAATGAAATGCTGTAATTTGTAAATTAATCGATTGTGTTTTACGTTAACCAGGTCTATTGCAAGTCCCGGACCCACTACAGCTTTGTGGAGGCTTTGATTAGGAGAGTGAGGAGACTATTGAGGCTACACACAGGGAGCTGATGTCACATCTAAGTCTATGGGGCGCCCTATGGGGACAGACTAATGTACTATATACCGCTTGTGAAAGGAAGTCGTGTTTGTTTTTCGTATTTAATGATGTACTTTTATTCTGGAGGAGAATAAGCCTGACATTTTTTGTATGTTTCACATGTTAGATGTATATTATGTATATACCTCTGGAGAGAACATTGAATGTTGTAACAACTGCAAACAACAGACATGATGATGTACAGACTATTGTTGTTTCTACAGGGTGCCAATTTATTTTTTAGAGTTTCATACACTTAATCATCATTTTTAGTATGCAAGTCGTTACATTTCGTGTTCATACTGGGGAGGGGGGGGGGATAAAAAAAATTGGCTTCCTGTAGTTGTTTGTGACCTGCCTGTGAAAATATATGGATGTGCAACATCTAAACGTTGGTCTTGTTATTTTTTGTGAAGGATCTATCAATAATTCCAATGTCCTTTATATGATGATTTTGATTGGATTAAAATTAAATTGAAACGAGAATTTACAACATCAATAAATCCGAAAATGTGACGTCACAGATACGCGCATGAAAACAAACAACGTAACGCACGGAACTATTCAAATTTTTTAAAATTGTTCATGACAGTGAACAAATTGGAATGTATAAGAATTAAACATTCTTTTTGAAGAATTTATCGATGTGTAAACTCAGGACATGTTACTCACCAAACTTAACATAAAAGTGCTTCGCACTTCTATTTCAGTTTGTGAGTAAAATGTCCAGAGTTTACACATCGATAAATTCTTCAAAAAAGAAATGTTTAATCCTATATTGGTGCTTCATTGGTGTAAAATCTTATTGTAGCTGAATATTTAGATCTCGGTGCTCATACATATCAGTATTGTATCCAAGAATCATTGTACTATACCTAGATCAGAGACACTGGAATGTTGGTACTGAGGTTAAATACTTTCCACCAAGTCCTGCTTCACTTCGACAGTCGTGCTTTTAGTGAAGCACTCAACTGTGACCTTCCATTCTGTCATGCTTCACTTCCTCGAGTCGTACTTCACTTTCCTAGTAGTGCTTTTCTTCAATTGTGTCTTCAATAAAGTCACGCATCACTCAGTCAAGTCGTGCATCACTTCAGTCAAGTCGCGCATCAATTCAGTCAAGTCGTGCATCACTGCATCGATCACTTCAGTCAAGTCATGCATCACTCAGTCAAGCAAGTTCCCATTAGAGTGGAATAATTGCAGAGATAAAATGCTGAAATCCTTTACAAATTTTTTTCTGGTCTTGTACTTTGTAATGCTATAAATTTCAGAAACGTACCTTGTAAGCATTGTCGCAAACCACAGATTTGTGAAACGGATGAAAACAATAATCAGTGGCTTGCGACAATGACTTGTAAGAAGCAGTTTCCCTTTATCTTTCCCTTGGCAAGCTCGTTCATTCAAATATAAGTTTCATAAAATACAACACTTCAAAGAAAAACTTAACATTTGTCATATTTTTTTTATTTCTCTTAATCTAAATAAATATGCATTTCTTATACATATGTATCAATCTTAAATTGAAAAAAAAAAAAATAAAATAAAAAACCAACCCCTAAGCAAGGAAGGCAAATGTGTACATATATAATTGCATATGTGCCAATTGTACATAAACTGAAGTTGTGCAAAATAATGTACCCCAGGTATCCACATGACTTGAAAAATAATAATGCATTTACAGGAAAATGACAACCTGGAAAAATGTATTTCATCCCTCGTCGCTGCATGTGAAATTGATTCAATTTAATCTGCTCCACATCTTTACATACAAAAGTAATATCGATATGATCATGAAATAGTTCATTACAGCTGTAGCGTTCTTGACAATGCCTCGTATAAATCAAGTGATCAAGTTGTTTTAGTTTGAACAAGGAATGATGTACTGTAAAGGGCTTTTATTAATTTTACGGGGCTAGAATTTTGCTATTTTTATCTTTTTGGTATTTTATGATGGCTTAAATTTTGCAGATAGTAAATAGAATGAGCTAGAACCATATGCCCAAACCTTTAAAACAGCACTTTTCGATGGTTTTATATTTACGATTTTTAATATATAAATCATGATTAAAGCAAAAATAAACCCCACGCGAATATTCCCCCCTTTACAGTACATATGCATATTGATATTTCTTGCTTGGCACATTTGTCAATCAGACCGGAGGTTCTAAATTCAATACACTAGAATCCTCCTGTGTCCTCCCACACCTGAGCTGATAAGAGATATAATATCTGTCGTAAAAATTGTTAATGTAAAATATAGGAAGTTTAAACTATAAATAACTTAAACAGTCATCTCTCATAAAACGTAAACCTGCAGTTAAAAACTTCACTAAAATGGCCATGGCTTTGTTGATCTTTGGTCCTTTTTTTCTGCTGGCCAATTAATTAAGGTATGTCAATTCTAGTTTTAAATTAATGACAATGTGCAAAACCTGCCCCCCCCCCTCCCCCTGAACACATATACGAAAAAAAAAGATCATTGGTAATATTCTTGCAGGAATGATGTATTAGAGTGTAAGGAATGTTTTCTAAAACAAGATGTTTGATAATGACTGTAAACGTATTACCGTATAACGGTTTTTTTTTTGCATATCACAAATTTTGCGAATCTGTCCCAAAACACTGCTATTTTTTATTTGCGTGTTCCTTTGTTTGCGATTCTTGGTATTATCCGAGAAATTCAAATAATGAAACAGTTGGTGTAAATTTTATGCGTATTCAATTTTTTGCGATTCAAAAATACTCGCAAAGAAAGCGAAAATTAGATTATCGCGAAAAAAACCCGTTATACGGTATATTAAATTTACGGATTTTATCTTAGTGGAAGACTTGCGCTAAATCAAGTACATCGCCAACAAGAGCATGCATTATAGTGGAAAAAGGGAAGTTCGAGTGAACAACCGCTAAATTAAAATTAAGTTTGCGTCAAATGTTAGAAAATCA
>CAJDSM010132915.1:0-11042 GCA_903981925.1 Ostrea lurida | reverse complement strand
ATCATTTCATAAAATTTATATAACAAATTAACACTTTGTAGATGATTTTTATTCATTGATACATTGGCATTTTCTAAATTTTTTGGGGGTGATTTTAGTAATAACCTTTAGTTAGACTCAGTTGTATGGAACTCGAACGACAACAAGGACATTAATACGGGTACATAGAATTACCGAAATACCCTTGATTTACCGAAATACCCTCAGAAAACACCGAAATACCCCCCTAACCTACCGAAATACCCGATTTTTTTCATTTCTTGGGATATTTCGGTAAATCAGGGGTATTTGGGTAATTCTATGTACCGCATTAATACTACTGAGCGAGTCCAACATCGTGCTGTCAGATTCATATTCGGACACCATACCACCCAGGACCCAGGCTGTATCTCAGCAATCTAAATGACCTTGAACTAACCACCAATCCCTTCTAGATATGAGCCACAACCAATCATAACTACTCAGCAACATCAGACTCTGGACCTGTAACAAAGTTATGTAGGGGGTTGGTATCTGCCATACTGCCTCAGCAATACCTTACACCACAGGGGCTTGTGTAGAAAAAAAAAATCAAAACACCCCCTAGTATTTTTACTAGGCCTAGCTATAGGGGGTGTGTAGATTTTTTTTTTTTCTACACAAGCCCCTGTGCTTACATCTCATAAATAGGCAGGGTCATTTGTGCCAATTCCTACTCAGGTAAACACCACAAAAGAGCACCCAGCCTGCCATAACAGATAGATAGGGGTCGAAGAAAAAGAGAGGGGGAAGCAGAACCCCCACTTTGTATGTCGGGTTGTCCTACTGTCAAAACTCGTGTTGTGTAATCTACGAATGCCTACCTCTTCTTTCACAAACTGCGAGGAATTCGGCGTCAAATCGGGGCTGTCATGTGTTGCCATCGTGCGGAAAAGCTGTTTTGCAAAACTTTCTCTGTGTATAGTTAGTTTATTTCGGAGTAGACTGGATGTATGAGCGTAAATGAAAGTTGAAAACCGCATGCAGAATTATTTGTTTTGGATCTTGATATGAAGAATATCGAGCCCGATATGAATTTCTTTGTATTAACTCCAAATTTATTTTTCACTCAGAGCTACAATTCTGTGGCTATTCTAGCATTGCACACCATATTTACATATTCATTCCTCTCTAAACTATAACAGGAATGGAGAAAATGCAACGGACCAGACCGGGAAATGATAAGTTTAGTAAGGAAATATTATGTTTCCCATCACACACACGTGTACACACCCGGGGGGACCTCTTCCCTATATATTGCTATAACAGATCGTGCCGCTGCGTATGCGTCGCTTTTTGACAGTCAATATATCAATGGGTCCATTTTCATCAATCTGTAGATCAATGGGAGACAATTTTTAAGTGCAATTTATTTGCTTGGAGTTCCATCCTCGAATAAATTTGTAATCATAAAATATTAGGACATTTTTCCCGAACCCGGGTATTAATACAATGTGCACTTACTGTGAATGGCGGCAAACTATAATGGTGTAACAGAAAGTCATTTTCATGCCTCTGCTGGATTTGAACCCGGGTCCTTGCACAACATCCAGTGCTCTACCGATCGAGCTAAAGGGTTAACCCACTAGCCCAGAGCTAGTAGGAAGCCTGTATGTCACACACTGCCACATTGTCCCCTCCTTTTGAAGAGTCGTCGCCTGATCTTCCGGAGTGCCAACGCCTGTGGGCGGAAGTTCTGGGCAATCGCTCTCACCCGCCAGAGATACCAGGTCCCTACGTGGATCTTCATCATCTAGTACTATGGAGTGGTGATGGTGGTAAGAGATCCATAGGCTGGCACGGAAGAGTGCAAATGGCTTGTCGGTCTCTGTGTTGATTGTGTTGTAAACGACTTAGAGCATCAGCATCTGCATTATTCCTTCCAGCTCGTATAGCTTATTCGAAGTTGAAGGATGCAAAGAGCTGCTAACCACCGGTGTACCAGTCGATCTAGTTTTGCCGTTGTCAACACGTATGTGACAGGGTGTTATTGTTAAGACCGTAAAGTGCTGACCGCTATAGATAATCTTTAAATTTGTCACAGATTGCCCACTTAAGTGCCAAAAATTTCCTTTGTAGGTGGATAGTTTTTATTCAAGATTTGTTCAGTCCTCTGGCTGGATAACTTATGACTCTTTTTAGTTCCATTCTGTTCTTGATACAGACTGCTCCTTAGGGAATCACCAGATGCATCTGTATGCAACTCGTACGGCAAGGTGCTGGGCATATCCTAATATCGGCGCAAGAAGAAACTAAGTGAGGTCTTGAGCATCTCGAAAGCGTTGGTCCTCGCCTCTGTTTCCCAATGCCATTTTTCTTGTCTGTTTCTTTCCTTTTTGACTTTTTTCCCAGAGGTGAAGGCATTAAGTTCAGTCATGGGTCTGCTCACTTCTACTAAAGTTCTCTAGAATGTCTATAGTAGCGACAAAACCAAGAAATCGCAACATCCTCTGGTGTTTTGGCCAGTTGACTACCTTCTCAGTCTTGTCTGAATCAATCTCACGCCCTTCTCTGAAAACAATATGACCAATGACTTGACCTTCTCTGAAAAATTGGCACTTTGATGGAGCAAGTTTAAGTGTGGCCTCTGGATTTGTTGAGCACAAAGCTGATGTTACTGAATGCTTCCTTCAAACTTTCTTGCCAAATATGTCCATCGTCAAATGAATACACCAGCATACCTTCCAAATTCAGGTTAGCTAATCATGTTCTCCATCAATCTCTGATATGTCGTGGTTGAATTTGTTGAGTCCAAAAGGCTACGGTGTGTACTCATAAAATCCAATGGTCCAACTGAAAATGCGGTAACCTCCTTATACCTTCGAGAATCTCCACTTGAGATATGCCGATTTCATGTCAATGTGGAAGAAGAACTTTATTTCCCGCCATACAATCCAGAAGATCTCAACTCGTGGAAGAGCGTAACTTATCCTTCTTCGTAACGATTTAGCTGTCTGTAGTCGACACATAGTCGTAGATTCCGTTTTTCTTTCTCACCAGTACGACGTTGGAAGCATATGAGAATGTGATGGTCTAATGATCCTATGTTCTGTAGCTGTCTCAGGTGTGACCGCACTTCATCGTACAGTGCATGCAGGAATCTCCTTAATTTCGCTGTTTGAATGGCACATCATCTAACAAATCTATTCTGTGCTTGACTCCTCTGTGTGTCGACATCTTGATCCCTGTACTGAAGAATCTGAAAAACTCAGCAGTAGCCGCTTGCCTTTCTCCAACTGGTCATCTGTTAGGTCACTCGCATATGTGACCTCTGCAATGGGGTGGACATCTTAGGTGCTTCAGGCATCATGGGCTGTTTCTGTATTGTGACTGGTTGTACTTCACATATAATGCCTCTGATGAATTGTGAGCCGTCCTTGTTGTTAAGGGTGCAGCTTAACGAGACGATTCCGTTGTTTTTTAGTGGTATGGCGAAGAGGCTGCGTTCAACATCGAAATCTCTGTAGTCAGTGACAAACACAGTTGATTGAAGTAGGGAAGATGTACTCTGTATTGTAACTCCTTGTCGTAGAAACCCTCACTTCATTTTACTGAATTTGGTGGTAAAGTTACTCTACAGGAAGTCTTGCACTACGGCCAATCTGTCCTCTTCTTCTTCAGTTCTTCTATCTTCTCTATGAGCGTCAAAGCATCTATGTCATAAACCAGAAGGTGTGGTAAGAGAAGCGTTTGTAGGTATCGGGCAGCCATGTTCATCTTCAAGTGTTCGATTCATTGAAGCAGTACATTTGTTACTACAGTACTGGATATGTTGGACTCATATTGCGTATTCGGGTACTATCAGCATTATATTTCTCGTCATGACATGCTTGCTCCAGGTGTTTTGATGTCTGCCTTAATGTATCCCTCATAGGTAATGTGTTCCTCTGCACATTCTATATCCAGATCTGATCTAATGTTTATCTCAATGTAAGTTGACAGCTTCTCTTGTGTAAAATGAATACTTGGCGCATAGTTGACACTGTTGATGCCTGTGTTCTTAAACAACGCTGAATACCTTTTTCCTTCTAGAATTATCTCTGTCTCTGTTGGTTTCCCAAACATTCCTGTGGTATAGATGTGCGTTACTTTTATTGTCGTCATGGTGGGAACCCTTCATTCGTCTACTTAAGCCTAGTACTGCCCCCTCGTTCCAGGCTTCTTCAAGTTTAAAGACTTCTTCGTTATGTCCAATCTCACACGACAGCCAATCTGAATAGGTCCTGGCTGCTTACATTGTAACAGTAGGACAGTCTTGTCACGTTTCTTCTGCAGCTTCTCCATCCAGTTCGCTGGTTGATACTGATAATTGCATTCATCATCTTGCTGTCTAGTGTTCTTTGTGGTTTTTGCTCCGTTTCCTTTTACCTCTGTAGTTATTTCCTCTGTACTGTTGCTGATAGCCTTGCAACTCTGTTACTTTTATGAGTCAGCTGCTCCACATTCCTTGAGTTCCGAATTTCATCTGTATCTGATTGAACATGTAGCAATGGCTGATTCGCTGGTTTGTGCTTGATGGTTTCTGGTGATCTTTTTCCAACTGTCGCAGTGCAATACGCAGCTTGTTGAAGTCTCTTAAAATTGTCATTACTTATGTCCACTAATGTCCTTCAATCGATCTCTTAGTCCCATCCAAAGCATTCCATGCAGCATATTGTTCACTTCAGAATGTTTAACGATTCCTTTTCTAAGCCTTGCGATGATATCTCCATCTTCCACCATTGCAGAAACATCTTCATCCTCCTCTGTTTTGCACTGTAGAATTCAGCCTCAATGTTCCGTTATTGTCCACACTCCATAAACACTGTCAAGTCTCTAAGATTTCACTTAACGGCTTGTCCACAGCCTGGTATATCAAACAGCGGGCGGCTGGATCCGTCAAAGAACGACGAATGCGAATTCTTCTGTTCTTGGTGAACAGAGTCTCCAAATACCATCTTCGACTTCATAACGCTAAATGTCATAAGCCACTTCTCCTTTTGTTATCACCACCAGAAAATGTTTAACTTTGGGTGGGTATGGAGATAGCGTCATAGGTTTCGTCTTGGATTTTCCTGTTCACTTGCTTGGAAGACTGAGTGTTGGAACTGTTTGTTTGACATCAAGGTTGACTCTCCTTCGTGTGCCAATGTAATCCTTAATCAGCATATCCAGTTCAGCCGGGTTGTCTCCCTTTGGATAAAGCCCATGGCCTTAAATTTTTCATCATCTGGTCATACATTATTACGTCCAAAGGTGTGTCGTAGTAGGACTCTGTGTTGCTTGTTATCGATTTTTTCCACCATCTGCCATGATGAATTCGTACAATAAATCAAATGTCAATAAATTGAAAATAGAGTACATAAACGCGTAAATTCAGACAACAAAATAATGACAAAATATTTACAAAATGTCTACCAATAAACATCAATAAACATTTTCAAAAGTTCTGAATAATCAAAATATAATACACAGCAGCACAAAGTCCAATATTCATGCTTACCTCATCAAAAAATTCTTGACTACCTGCAACTCTTCAATTGTGTCTTCAGTCTGCACATCAAATATGACGAGACGTATACAAACGCGAATTACAAACCACGGTCAAATCGAGACTTGATGACCGATGCAAATTTATTGATACTATTAAAATATGATATCTAGATAATGATTTTTAAGTCTAAGTAACTAAGTGCGTCACTTTATCTGGTCTAACCCTAAAACTAAGGAAACCCACAAAAATAAACTATAAAAACAAGACCAAATATATTTCTAACACCAACTAGTTTAAAGTTTCACCCGCAAATACGCACTGATAAACTAACTACAAACTACATGATTCCACTACAGCTAACACATGTTTTGTTGGGTTGGCAGATTACAGAAAGTAGGAAAGAATAAGTGTGCAGCGGGTAGAGTTAAAAATGGACAGTTACTACAGAAAATAAATGCAATTACGAAATTCTACTTTCACATTCAATCAAACGAGTTTGTTTTTATTAACTTGAAATTTTAAAACGATCTTACATTCAAAAATAGTTTTAAAAGAAATAATTAAATGTCAACAAAAAAAAAAATTAAATTAATTGACTTTAAATTAAATTAGTTTATAAAATGGTAACTTCAAAACTAATATGCAAGAATTAAGTGTTCCTAATATTAATTTCAAAATTCAATGTCTAAGAAAACAAAACTTCAAGTAAGAAAAAAATAAGATGGAAAAGGAAAAAAAATACTGGAAATGTTTACATTGTATCAACTCCCCACTTCCGGATCCGTAACTTGACCTTGCAGTAAGTGTATGGTCTATTATGTATATGCAGTAAGGTATCAAGACTGACAATTCAATAAATATCACACAATATATACCAGTTCAAATCACTTAATTAATAGCACCGATAATATCAAAGCACTTGACAAAAATATTTTATAAATTATCAGAAATATTCACATTCACTTAAATGATTGTAATATAATTTCAAGTCTAAATTCTAGTGTAAATTCTGTCAGTTCGTTATTTGCGTTTCTACAACGTCAAAGACACAACAAATGCAAGTTCTTTAAATATAAAGACTCAATAGACAATGTCAGGTTGCAAGTAAATATGAAGGTATAAGCAATATAAACTAAGACGTAATAATAAATAAGTCTTGTTGTTGTGTGTTTTTAATTTCCAAACTCTCTGCTGGCGAAGTAGGAAAATTCCAACTGTCAACACATTGTCCGAATTTCACAACCGGAAGTAAACACTGAACTGAAATCCTCGATCCCGAACCGTGCGAACAGCAGTTTCCGGAATGCGTAAAGGACTCTTCACTCAATTTCAACAATATTCACGTTGGGCGCCATAGGTCGTAGATTTCTGTTTTGCATCTCATGCATACGAAATCTGTATACTATATGGAGATATTGGATGTGCGTAATGATTCCTATGTCTAAGTAGCTGTCTCAGTGTGACCCCGACGTTCATCGACATGATGCAGGAATTCTCCTATATCTCTGTTTGAATGGCACATCACTCTAACAAAATCTATTCTGTGCTTTGACTCTTCTCTGTGGGGTGTCCGTAATTCGGATCTTCCTTGTACTTAAGATATCTGAAATGAACTGCATCATGTGGTAGCCGCTGCCTTTCTAACTGGTCATCTGAATAGGATCACTCTCAGTTATGTTTGACCTCTTCTAATGGTGACATCTTAGGTGCTTCAGGATCATGGCTTGTTTCTGTTATTGTGACTGGTTGTACTCACATACTAATGCCTCGTGATGGAATTGTGAGCGTCCTTGTTGTAGTGTTGGCAAGCTTCAACGAGACGATTCCGTTGTGTTAGTGGTATGTCGGAAGAGCTGGTCAACATCGAAAATCTCTGAGTCAGGTGACAAACACAGTGAGAGCGATTGCCCCCAGACTTCGCCCCACAGGCGTTGGCACTCCGGAAGAGTCAGGATCGACTCTTCAAAAGGAGGGACAATGTGGCAGTGTTGATAACAGGCCTTCCTTACTATCTCTGGCAGTGGGTTAACCTTTAGCTCGATCGGTAGAGCACTGGACTGTTGTGCCAGAGGACCCGGCAGGTTCAAATCCCAGCAAGCATGAAAATGTCTTCTGGTACGATTAAATTGTAACAAGAGACATTTGGGGCATGCCTCTGCTGGGATTGAACCCGGGTTCTAATGTAAACAGAGACATTTTCACTTGCCACATCTGCGGATTTGAACCCCGGGTCCTCTGGCACAACAGTCCAGTGCTCTACCGATCTGAGCTAAAGTTAACCCACTGCCAGAGCTGAGTAGGAAGCCGTTGATCACACACTGCCCACATTGTCCCCCTTCGCTTATTGAAGAGTCGTCCCTGAACTCTTCCGAGTGCCAACGCCTGTGGGCGGAAGTTCTGGGGGCAATCCGTCTCACCCGCCAGAGATTACCCGGGCCCATGTTGGGCGCCAATGTAACAGAGACATTTTCATGCCTCTGCTGTGGGATTTGACCGGTCCTCTGGCACAACAGTCCAGTGCCTACCGATCGAGCTAAATAGGTAAAGCCACTAGCCAGAGCTAGGTAGGAAGGCCTGTTCACAGCACTGCCACATTAGATAGGTCACAATTATGATTGGTCAGAAGTCTTCAACGGAAATATCATGAATGGGTATGGTTTAAAAAATTGAATATATTTATGGGGGGGTTTGAAATCTCAGCGGACGTCTGTACCCAAAAGTATAGGTGAGAGGGGGGGGGGGGGGGCCCCACGTTGAATCCACACTAGAAGTGTTTCGGCAGCGTAATCGTGCGAGTTGTGGATGATCATAGGGTTTTTTATAGTAGGCCTATATAGGTTTTTTTTTTTTTTTTTTTTTTTTTTTTTAAATTAAGAGGGGGTGCCTATAGTGATGATTTGATTTTCCTTTTCATCAGTAGTCTTGTATTTACATTTCATCAGTTCATTATTTCACAATTGAGGATGTAAGCACACACCCCTAAAAAATACCTTTTCTCTCAAAAGCTGTTGCTTTATTTTTTGAATTTACAGGGTTGTATTTTGTGACCAAAAAAAAAAAAAAAAAAAGATCAACAAACAGAACAACCACCCCCCCCCCCCCAAATTTAAAAAAAAAAACAAAAAAAACAAACAAACAAACACCGCCCCCCCCCCAAAAAAAAAAATCAAACAAATACAAACAAAAAAAAAAAACAAACAAAAGATAACAACAATTTAAAACAAAAATAAGAATTGAGGAGTAAAACCGCTGTTTAATCGCTTTTATCTACATCAGATACCACAGTGCCTCGATCATACTTGAATGTTTCGATAGATTTCATTAATTAAATTACTATTAGCCGCAGAACTGTAACTCCCTGAAAAAAAAAAATGTTGGGACAAATCAGAGATCTCAATATTTTTTTTTTTTTTTAGGGAGCTACAGTTCTGCAGCTATAATATTACTATAGCACTCCTTTGGAGGTTGGATTTGAAATCGTTAAGAAATTCTTGAAATACACTCGTACATCTGCTTCACTTGTGTTCTTCACATGTCGTATAGTTTCACCTTTAATAAATTCCTTAAACAACTGAGGGATTATGTGCACTTTTTCAATCCAAATATTGTCCAGAACGTGTTTGTATAGGTTTGATGTATGTTTTGAAATCTAGGATGTGATTTGCCTCAAATCTACTTCCTTTAAAAATACACCGTGCCACAAGAATTTATTAATCCAAGACGTTTTCAATGTGCATGATATACCTTCCATTTTTATTCCCTTATACTTTTATTTTAGGTTTACAATATACATGTATGATACAAGTAGCTAAGACTCTGATCTTCATCAACTGCTATAATTCATTAATTATTAGGATTTTTTTCCGAAGAGATCTCTGATTCTTAGAAAAGTCTAACCTGATTTACTCGACATTTTGTCTAATAATTCAGTATAATGTCCAGATTAAAGATGTATTCTAAGACAAGGCTTTGAAATTTACAGAAAACTTGAGAAATTGACATTATCTCTAAACTCTTAAATTCAAAAACTGATCCTATCCATTTAAAACTGAACACCGGCACTGTTAATAATGCTTGCCTGCTGGGTGTAAGATAAAACATTCCTTCATATGAATGCCGACAGTATGATGTGTTCCGTACACGATATGTGTTTCTTACAATAATGTCAATGATATTTCTAGATATTTAGCTCATTCGATACGCAGGAGCTTGTTCTGCGTATGATCAGTTTTGAATCGAGGCAGGCTACTTACAAACAAGTTGTTGTTACAGGGGTTTCAACAGTCACGTTTAAATGACAGAATTTCGCAAATTGTGTGGTCGTTATAACGATTTTGTTTACCAGTATGACCTACCATTAAGTCAAATGCTGCCTGATATCCTATTCTCACATAATCCGTCGAACTTCTCAAAATGCCTGTCGTCAGCGTTTGCATCAAAAACGAAGTAAAACCTGCGTATAAAACTATGTTATAATTACAAGTTATTAACGTGTTTTGTCAAATTAATTAATTTTGGGCCGGGGGAATTGGCTTCTACAATTTACTTTTAATATGGAACAACATCCACAAAAACGGCCATTTTCTAGTGTCGCCCGTTGCAGGCCATTGTTTATTTCATTGCAGATTTGCAGGATGTTATTGTTATAATAACATATTAACATTTCATATACTTATACATAGACAATCATAATTACTAGTTCATACTTTCACACTTTATTGCAAAAATTCTGTACAGATTATCTTGTCGCCAAATTGTTAATTACGTTAATCATTCCCGAGAATCACCACGTCTAACAGTTAAAGTATTAAATTTTCAACTATGAAAAATATTTCAAAATATCTTATAATGTATAAAAGTATTAAGGAACCAAAAGACACAATTCACAAAAAACTTAATTTTTTGACAAAGACACAGCATTTTCCACACTAAGCAAGTGGTTCGTTTTAAGGATTGTAATTTCCGTTATCGGAAATCACTTGTGATTCGTAGGGAAATAAGAGGTAGCAAAACGGAATTAAATCTAACCAATCGACACAGTTGCTTTAGAAGGCACGAAGAAAAAAATCGAGAAAGCCAAAAAACCTGAACATTTAATTGCATTTAAACTGAGAAATTGTTATTTTACGTTATGTAAACTTACGTTATGGGTTACTACAATTGAAATTCCATCAATTATTCACGAATTATTGCAACGCGACGATAATTGGTTTTGTCTCTCTAGCATTCACTGCTCATTAACTTAGTATTGACGTGTATTTACACGTATTTTTGAAACATAGAACGAATAATGGCCTCAGAGCAGAAAGGATGAGAATTATGCAAGCCGTTTTTAGTTTTTAAAAAATAGTTGAAAATTAGTTATTGAAGATTCGAAAATGATTCAACAGCTTTAAACTATCAATGGTACACTCGATCAGAATTAGATACGTCAAATAAAGATGTATATCTAGGACGCTTCACAGAAGCCTTCGTTTAACGCTTATAATAGAAGCTTTGAATATGAAAGGCTTATGAGATTTGTATTTTAACAATTAATCTAATTATTAAG
>CAJDSM010132873.1:1384-14778 GCA_903981925.1 Ostrea lurida | reverse complement strand
TATATATATATACAGTACATGTTGAGACCGACCTCAAGTGTAAAGTATTTAGAGAGTTTCTAGAATGTTAACAAATTATTAAAATAATTTTATTGATTTTCATGAAATGAAATCATGATAAAAAAGATTATATTGAATTTTCAATGTCATTTTTAATCCTGCTCAAGTGACTTTCTATTAATAAGCATTTTACACGTATAATGCAAAGGATAAAAATAGAATACGAAAATGAACTGATAATGAGCTAAAATCTTTATTAATGAAGAATCGCCAACTAGTATGGGAAATCTTTCTTTTATCGAACACGGTTTAAACCATGGATATATGCACTTATTCGTAACGATAAACGTATGTAATTATTTGATAAACAATTAGCAAATTTGCAAATTGTTTTTCACATGATTCACATATCTTTATGAATTTCAATCAAATCACGGACCTTAGACAATTCAATTTGTCCCCTGAATGACTTGAAATTCATTCCCCATGTTTCCATGCGTTTTTATTTCATAATTATCTTTCTTACGTTTAGTTTGTAAACATACAATTCCGGATGTTCATAATGATGTAGTACTACAGATCACCATTTAAAATTATTATTGACACTTCACTAAATGATAAAGGATCGGAACCTTATGGATCCGATAACGACCCATCCTCTTTTTTATGTTTAGTTTGTCCATTCAATTTCTAACGACCATCATAAATCTCGCAGTACAGACACGTTCCAAAATCAAAATTGGAAATTTAAACCACCCCCATTACCAAATTACGACCAGAACATATTTTCCTATTTATTTGTATAATACACGTGTTATTATTTCATCCTGATATGATAAGTTTTGGATATCTAAATCAAATCTTTACAAGGAAATGTTTTAATTTATGAACACATTGTTTTAGAAATTTTGTCTTATGTTATACATACATGNAGTTTTAATTTATGAACACATTGTTTTTAGTCAGTGCCACGGCACTGACTATTTGTTGTGAGNTACATTAAAGGTGACAATGACACATACCCTCACCCCCTACTTTGACAATTTCTTTCATCGTTATCATTGCATACAAAGTTCAATCGGCAATCCTCGACTTAAATCCGCCACGCTCCATACAAACCTCGATTGTGATTGGCATATTTGGGGGACCGAGTAAAAGTTGTAACCCGGGTAACATGAACAGAACGCAAGGATGGCGATGGTCACATGCTCTAGATATAATAAGCCAAGAACTATCAGTGGTGAAGTCTCTATGATTTGCATTCGCACAGTTCTTCCATGGAAGTACGTCTAAATGATATACGCTATTATTAAATGATCACTAGTACATTTCCTAATAACGCATTTGTCTAACATGTTAAATGATTTCACTTTATAAATGGTAATAGCCTATGTAATTAGTTCCTATCATCTCGATCTTAACTAAACAAATCAATGAAAGATATGAACATATATTCAATATGCGTTCAATACTTGCAAGGACAATCATCTAAGGTATTTTTCGTAAGTAGCATAGGCTTTAATTAGTAAATCAGATCCCCAGACAGTGAATCAATTGAAAACCGTGCACATCAGTTGCATCGTTTGATAGTAGCTCATATATTTAAAGTAGTTACTAAGTGCCAGTTTACTTGTACGAGGGTTATAGACCTCAAATCGGACCTTGTAACTCCTTCCAAACAATATACGTATACAAAGCGGCCTTTTACCTCATCTTGCGGTCTATCTACTGAGTGTACGTCAGTCTTAATTAACTAGAGTGTATGGATGAGACATTGTGAAGCGCTAACGGCACTGGTTTTCTAAAGAAGAGAGAAAGTTGCATACACTACCCTCGATCACCCGGGTGAGAACCCAATAATCCGCTATATCTCGTTACGTATAACCGTACAAGTTATGTCATGCAACCCTCTTCAGTTTTCACCTTTTTTTCACATCTCCATAATTTTCATAAAGACGGGCAGCTCCTATCTCCATAATTGCCCGGATGGCCAAAATCCTCAACATATGATGCTAATAACTCTTCTCTCTCATACGAGAAATAATGGTACTTTGTTGGTATATACCAGTGACCTCTTATATGGCAGATTCCAGGATAATAGCTCGGCACTCTATAAGCCGCAACAATTCGTTAACTAGTCATGATTGTGTTCAGTCTGCTTGAAGTGTTTTGCCCTATTCTAGTGGCCCCAAATATCTATATATCATTGCCATCTGCTGGTAAAGATGTTAGTCTTAGAGCAATTCTTTGTGCTACACCTTCTATAGATATTAAATTAAGAGGTCACCAGAACAGGTAACGTGGGAAGACGTGTATAGTAATGAGCGTTCGGCAACGTACGTATTCAAAACGGTACAGAGAACTGCTATAGAAGTAATTGCGCCTCACTCACCTCGAGACCAAGACGGTCTCACCTTACTTGTTCCCAGTCCTAGAGATATCCCGGCCGGGCATTCAATGCTGCTCTACGTGGATTCATCGCACTCAAACGTATGGACTATCATCAATCTCACCTTCCTGGTGAGATACTAGTTGAAGGCAGTCCCAAGGGAGGGGGGTGGGTAATAATATTATAGTATAGAACATTCCGGCTCAAACAGTGGTGTTAGGTGCGTCCCTACAGGGCCAGGAGTCCAATGAGCAGCTCCTTTGACAAATTCTATTTACAATTCATCTTACTTCACATTTGATGGGTCATTTTATTTTAATGTCCAAATGGGTTACACCCAGACGAGAAGAGTCCGTTATTCATACACAATAATAACGTTAAAACCAGGTCCCAATTGGAAGGGTAGTGGAACCTTTTCCAAAAAATTTTAATGTAGGTTTTTATAAGACTGCACAAAAATTAACATACACTTTATTGTACGTAGATGTTCCTGGGAGTCCCAACCAAATAACCCTTCCCACTTCACATGGGGAGGTTTGAACGCGCTACGATCCCCAGGCTTAAAAGATTCGGGGATCCTAAATTTGTACTACTTTATGGGGGTATATAGGCCTTCCTAGGATGAGAGCTCAAGTCTATAGTGTCATGACAAAATATATAGTCAATCTTGTGTTTGTATCCCTCCACATGATGCGAGTATGTAAATGAGGAAAATAAGAATATTCGTTGAAATAATTTGTACATTTTTGGGGTATTGGCAAATATTCTTTGCGGTCCACCGTGCCCATTGTAAAAAGTAATCCGATTATAGTCCGCCCGTAATATACAAAGAGGGTTGCTAAAACAAGTGAACAGGATTATCATTAATATGATAAATTTACACGAAAATTACTGACTCCCTATTTTTATAGCTGATTGCCACGACGTGCAGACACTTTTCGGCTGATAACGACAAATAGACTTTGCTTTTACGTAAAATCCAACGTATAGTATCCACAAAAATTCTTTGAATATAGGAAACCTCTCTCGGAGTTGAAGAGTGTAGAGAGTGTAAGGTGTTTTTTCATAGCCGGACATGGCAGTTAAAGAAGACGTATTTAATTGCTTCAGCAAGGGCAGTGCACGGTTTATCCTTGGCACATCGCACCGATCTAGTTAAACATCTTCACTGAATTATCCAGTTCGTTAACAGGGCTAAAGGCTGTCTGGGAAGATGCACGTATTGCAAACATTTTTCCCATAGGGCTCCATGTGGTCAAGAAAACCACTACAACTCAATTTACAAAATGACTCGGGGATCACTAATTTAACAAGATTAGTTATGGTAAACAAGGCAAAACCTTTCTGCTCACTTAACTATTTCAACTATGACTCTTAGGGTTCTTCGCAGACGGGCTAAGTTTAGTTAAGGAAGAATTGATTTATTTGAAAAATGGGGTCGCACTTTGGGTGCAAGTGTTGTGCCGCAACCCATGATACGCGCAAGTTGTCCCCCACCGGCCTCCAGAGGCTGCGGTGCAAAGAAAGACTTGCATAAAGGTAGAAAGATATGGAAACATTAAAGTTTCACGTAATCGGTGCCTCTAGACACACTTTGTCCCAATAATTTGCTGAGCATGCTCTAACTTAGCTCAAATTTCTCGACAAACAATCATGGGACCTGGTGGGTTATCAAAGAAGAAAGTATAAAAACTGTCATCATAAATTTTGTGTATATCAATTGGATCATTATGGTACCAGAATCTTGGGGCCCTCCGACAGCCTACCTGGGGTCAGAACCGACTATACTCCCGGGATCCACCAAATTTTACAAATAAATTTTGTGGATAAGAAGTAGCCTTCACCACTTAGTGCTCATCAAACTTATACGTATGCTCTAGAATTTGGTTTTCACCCAGATCAGATGTGCGGCTTCTGTTAGAAGAAGCAATTAATAATTTGGAAAGTAATAAAGTTGCGGAGTCAAAATTATATAGTTATGGAACCATGATTTTCCGTAGAACAAAAGCACAGTTTTTTGATCCACCGTACGGGCGAGGTGAAAATGCGCGCGATTAAAATACCTAGGCATTACGAAACATTCTCCAAAATCGAACGGTGAAGTAATGCTAGGAGAGAAAAACGGCAAACACTATTCCAATTAGGAGGCTAATATCTATTTCACCTCCCACGATGGAAGTTCTATATATAATTGTTGGTCTCGCCTTCGTTTTCTGACTCCTAAACACGGAGGTATGTAATCAGGACTAGTCTCATACAAATTTATTGAAAAAAGGGTGGGGCAGTGTGTGTTAATCTTTAAGAACGTAAGTTAAATCGATTAGATTCCGATAGATGCTGTGTATTGAAGACAAGCGAAGGCAATATATAATGTAAGCTTTTCTAAAATTTTCGGTCAACCCAGCACTCCTGGGGTCAGAGAACCTCAAAGAACAGCCATTAGGACTCATCGCAAAATATATGCTCACGCTAAAATTTGGGTAAGGCTCATTCTCCTCTTTGCACTCTATCATACAAAGCTATAGCATTTGGGGGTTTCCGGTCATAAGGAAACTTTGATGGGCGCGGGTTCTTAGTCTGAAATGCGACTAGGAAGAGAAGATTTTTGGGAAAAATGGGTCACTTATTGGGCATTTTTTTGCCTGCATCCTATGCCAAGACGCCCCCCAGGGATGCAATAGGACCTCTGAAATCATGTTACGAAATTGTATGTGCCATTACTTGTCGCAAAGAAAACCTGGGTCTTCAACTATACACAATTGTAAAAGCACTTGGAGTTGCGTGTGTTTCTTATAAAGAATGAAGGGTAACAATGCTACTAGTTCCAAACCTGTTTGGAATAACAGAATTTATGTACGCCACCATTCACACCTCGACATATAAAAATAGGGAAATGTGTGGTGGCCAGTGGGTTGAACTGGTCCGATGGATGTTAAAGTTCTCATTGCTACCTCGTAAATTAAAATAATCCTGCTTACTTAAGTTCCTGATAGTAAAAAAAATCTTTAATAAGATGCAGGAAAAATGTTGAGATCACTGAGATTCACAGACATTATAGTTCGACAACATATTTGATATTTGATCTGCTGTAACCACAAGGGCTTATGGATCCCAAACATCCACTTCCACAACAGGTATCACGCTGAAGAACAGAACCATCACAAACAGGATAGTCCTAATAATTACTCATTTTTGCTTTACCTTTAGACGTCCTCATACCTTGCGCATCGTAAAGGTATTCATTTGTATTCAGTGATGTGCAATTGATTATCAAAATTACTTTGTATATTACAGTACTTTGACCTATGACAAACCGATTAGGGAAATGCAATCAGTAAGACATGCATAAGCTTTTCAACTTTAACCGCCCTTATGATCCACTGTGGATGACGAACGACATGTTAAGTGAGAAATGTGGCTTAAAGGGGATTCCTCGATTAGACTCCCATTTTCAATGCACTTTTAAACGACACTCACTATCTACTGATCACAGCGAGTTATTAAACTTGGTTTCTTTTTGTTTGATCTTGTTTATGGGTCCTCATAAAATAGGTTTTGTTTTGGTAGAAGTAGGATCACCACTACCAGACAGATATCCAGGGAGGGAAGTGGGGTTCATCGCGGATACTGCGAAAAACTCCGAGGAGGGGAGGTTCTTTGTTATATTGTCTTTTAGTTGTAAAGGGCAACAGGAATTTGGGATAGGGCTTGTGTTGTTTACAACGCTGTTTTGCTGTAATCTGGTGATGTTGCATGTAATATGGTAAAAAGCTGAAGATTATGATGAGGGACGAAGTAATGATCAATCCTGTAAGATCGCAAACAGAATACTAAAACACAAAGTTGGAAGCCTAAACATGGACGTCCTACCATTTTAATTAGTTATAGGTACGCAATTATATATTCAAAACCACGGCATTAAATTTCAGGTGACACGCACCCTTCACACTCACGCATCAAGCCACCACAATCGTACGAGCCGTAATATCGCGCACTACCATGGCTCACTACTCTCCGTCTTCCGTACACCCAACGGCAAACAAGCAAATCGCGAAGCAGTGAGATCGACCTTGTGGCAAAGGATCAAGGTAGAGAAAGTCATCTCCCATTCGGAATCACATGGTTCACAATGCCCGCCCGTGAGCACCCCATGGTGTCAAGGTGTATTAGGCAGCCGTCAAATTGAAGCGGGAGGTAAGCGTTTATCCCGTAGTGCACTGAGCTTAATCAATAATTGTGCCATCATTGCCCCAGTCGTCACATTAATCATGAGATTTACACAGCTTCATTGAGGCACATTAGAAATGCTCCACATAGTTTCCTCAAATGAGCCCCGATTCTATTTCTTTTTTAGAGGTCCATGAAATGCCTAAAGGTCTAGCAGGTTGTTGGTGTTTTCGTTCAGTGCATAATGAAGAAGACTTTTTGCTTCATATATCTTAGCTATTATTCTGACTTTGGCACAAAGTATTGGTTAATACTCCCACTTACCCGTATCACTCGAAACCTAAATCATTTATCCCCAAGTAAATGCCATTTTTTGTAGTACAAGCATCTATTTTTGGTAACTCATTTACGAGTACAAAAAGGCATTCTAGGACTATCATTAAAGGTAATGCGTCTTGACAGCACAGGGCAGAGCTTTAGGGCATCCCGTGCTAATGCTAGTGTATCCCAGCACGCGGTAAATAACGCCTGGATTATGCTACATTGACCGTTTTCGGCGGCTTTACACCCCCGTTTCGCTTTTATATGGCCATTATCTTTTGTGGAGACCGGACATGTTAGTTGTCCGGTGCTTGCGTCTCCTCGGAAAAAAACCACTTGCTTCTTTGCTGGGGGTTGGGCTCAGAAATACTGAAATCGGGTCAAAGGTACTCAATTGCCATATATGGTGAAGCCAAACATAGCATATGGACTGGAGGTTTTATTCCAAAAAAAATGAACTCCTTAAAGAAGCTTAATAGTCAATATGATGTTTAAACTTTGACACCTTTTAGACAATCATGTGGTCTGGCGGAGGGAGACCACTTAATGTATTCATCGATTTTAAAGTCACAATAGTTGATGGCGCTAGCGGCAGGCTCAACAGGGGGCCCTCTTTAGCGAACCACTAAAATCTCGCTAAAGGGATGTGTTTGCTCTATAACCACATGTTGGTATTACATAAATATATTTTACAAAGAATTTGGTAAGTAGACCTCTACCATGGCTAGGTTCTCTCACTATCAGCATAGTACCCATCTCTCGCTCTTTAATGGATGATCTCCGCTCCTGACACTGTCTGGCCTGCACGAGTGGAATGCTAAGGCGTATCGAACCATACCTATAAGAACCAAGCAAAGATTTTGAGAATATATGATGAGTCCTCCTGAATCACACAGTCACTACTATTTGAAGCACTGAAATTCTTTGCACCCACCTCCAGGAAGGCCCCCAGGCAGGGTGTCAGAGGTATGGTGAATTTTCATTTATATAGTAGTACCACTTGGTTCACAAAAATGCCCTATTCTGCCCTATATCATTTTGAAAAAGAAATCTGGGACCAGTGGGTATGGTGTTATAAGAAGAAGTTAAAATGTTCTTGATAAAGATCAATGCCCGGCTCAAGAATTGCTGATGACCACACTAATTTGCCGCCCTGGGGATCGCACCTAAACCCGGATCCCACCAATTACAATTTTTTTTGGTAATAAAAGGTCTTCCTTCACTACATCCTACTGCCAATTTGGTCTTCCCTCAACATTGGCGGCACATTCTGTATGAAGTAATGAGGAATTTCCCGAAAATTGGTCATCTCTTGGGTGCCAATTCAAGTATGTCCACAAATACCCACCAAGGCCACGTCACGGGGGTGCAGATGAAGACCTTGAAATTTACCAATTGTTATTGGTGCCCCCCTTATGTTACAAAGAATGCGCTCATAATCTAAATTTTGTCGGAACAAGGAGTGAGTGGTGTTATAGCAAGAAGATCACAGTTGTATAATGGATTCAAGTTTATAAAGACAATTTTACCCTCGTCAAACTCTTTTACGAACCCGCACCTGGGGGTTATGAACCTACCCCGGGGATCAGCCCCTAAGCCTTTTTCAATTTTGAGGTAATAGAACCACCTGCTGACCTCAGGTTAACGTAACAGTCACTAATGATGCCTAGTTTGGTTGTTGCATTTCCCTTCATGGACACTTAGTGGCATGTAAGACGCTAACGAAAGTTGATTTACTTAGACTGAATAGATACTTAGGTGATCTTTAATCGAATATGTGACATCCTGCTACTCTGGGGTGAGCACCTTTTGCCAAGTTTAGCCGACGCCCACATACCGAGACCAAGGCCAGGTGTGCACAAGAGGCTGAAACATTTACCTTTCATAGTGTTGTGCCACTTATGCCTAAATCGCATCATCATATCTAAATTTGGAAAAGAATTGACTGGGATGAGTAATCAATGTTACAAGAAAAGAAGAAACATTACAAAAATGCGGATCATTTGTTTCATTGTGTTGAAATTGGAACAATTATGAAAAATTACATGGGAAATAGTGTATTGAACCTTATTCCACTGAATCCGTTAAACACTTAAGACCACATTCTGGGCCGCCGGCCTGTAGACCCTCAAGGGATACAAGATATTACAATCGTTGGGTAGGGCTTCTAGCCCTCTTTTTTTTCTTTATATACCACATATACCGCAGCGACTTGGTTAAGATACCTTCAACAATTGCGGTGTTGTTAAAGAAAGAGCATTTTTTTGAAAACTTTTGGTCTTTACAATGTGAGCCAAAGGAATGTTTTGGCCCCCACCCCAGAGCCCTGCAGGGGCAAACGAGCACTATTTAAGCAATTTAATGTGCCCTTGGTCCAAAAGTGCTTCAATACAATTTTGAAAAGATCTGGAGTGGTGAGCTTATCACACGAAGAGTACAAAAGTGTTAAAATTGATAAAGACTATATGTACCTAAATTTTGGCCCCGCCCCTGGGGTTAGTACCTAAACGAGACGAGATATCGCACAAATACAATATTTGGTAAAGGCTTCCTGTCTACATCACTATGCATTTGGTTTCCTCATCAGCATGTGCGGTTGTACAGAAGAGATTTTTTGGAAAAAATTGGTCATTTTTGGGCATTCGTTTGTCCCACTTCACAGGTCCAGGTGCAAGACAACGAAATTTATACAATTACTGTGGCCTTGTCGGAAGATGCTTCATAACAAAATTTGAAAAGACTTTGAACAAGTTTGCGGTTCTCAAAAGGAAGAGGTTATAATGAATGTTGCGTGTTAGACAGCACACGGACGAGAGCGGTACGCCGGAGACGGCACGAGACGGGGAAGATCAATTGCAATAGGTTAACCTCGAGTTTATACTCAGGTACAAATAAAGGTAGTTGAGAAATGTTGAGAATTCACCTTTATGATTTGGTGTGATGTGAAAGAGGTTATATCAGAGATTTTATAATTTTACTAGAAACTTTTTTAGAATTTGTCAGAATACCAATTAACCATTCTGGCATACGTTGTTTCGCCATACGTTCGCATTTAATCACATAAGGAAAGTAAAATTCTTAATTTCTCAGTTTTGAATGTAAAGAGGTTAATTCATAGTATATTTATCTAATAGTTAAATCTTAGATATGAAACTTATATTATGGATAATGCAAAAGATAGAACATTTGTATTAAATGTCTAAATTATGAATTAAATGATAACTGGGAGTAAAACAGGCCCTGAATCACGTATCGTGAGCTTGATCGTGTCTGTTACAGGAATGAGCGAAATCGACTTCCCCCGTGATTCAGACATATTTCTGAGCACAATACAGTATAATACTACCCTTCACAATTTCACTAGATGTAGTACCTGCCACAAAATTATATAAGTAAATAAATGTATCGCTGGTCATAATCAATTTAACGAACTTGTTAGAATATTGTGACATGTTAAAATTACTCACTTTAATGACTTGAACCTTAGAATGTTTGAATAAAATTCTTAATTTACAATGACCTTTAGACTTTTCCTTCTAATGTTGGTTAAGCTTGTGGGGATCCAGTTAATACTAGTTCTGCAGTACCTCTTGGCTTGTATGATAAGAAGCGCAGAACATAGAATGAGGCGGTCCTCAAATGCAGACCAGCAAAAAACAATTGGCAGTGTACAGCGGCTGTGTGCATGTAAAGATCCCCCTGGCCAAATGGTTGCTCAGCGCGAACATGGCTAATTTTGCAGTCATTTCACCTGGCGACAGTGTGGTTGCTCTCATCAGAGGGTTGAAATAATTCCATTTGGAGAGGGACGTTGACAAGGAGGCGTGGAGGGTCCATCACAGAGCTCCCCCCCCCCCCCATTCATAAAAATCTAACACTGGTTACTTGGTGATATCCACCTTGTTGCCCTACTCTCGATTTCTTGTGCATATTGTCTTTTTTCTATTATGATTACGCGTTGAAGATGTTAATTCTGCCTTTTGTATAATATTTAACATCAAAGACCAGTAAACAATTAGCCTATTTGTTTTAATATAGCGCAACGTGAGGATGTAGACCGGTCAAAGGGTGAGCATTATCCTCCTAGGCACTGTCCACTTACCGTGCGAGTTGTCTCAAAGTGATGTCTGTGTTGAGCAAACTTGCTTAGGCTGTCGCGTGGATGGGGGGTTCAAGCGGTTGAGGTCCTTACTTGAAGATTCTGCTGATATAAAACACGATAATATTACACAGACGGTGGCTTTCCGCTCCTCATTAAATAGGAGTGAGAGGCGAGGTATGTAATCAATCATAAGACAAGGTCACACTATTGTGACACGTTCCATTAGAAATGAATCAGAAAAGTGTTTTCCCGAAAGTTCCCTTCCTTCGCTATGTCATGTCATGGGCTACATAGAGCACGGTTAACAGAAAGTATCGTTGAATCACGTTTTCCTTTGCTTGTTGCCTTACTCCACAACTCTAACTCGGATGGGTCCACTGAAGATTTTAAAAAATATTTGAGACCTGCACATATATTTGATGATTTCAACTGGCATGGAGAGGTGCATTTTGGATTTTTAGGTTAATTAAGCATGACCTGAGAGCATCAATCATTATCTTGGGGTAAATAAAATCTTAAATTCCATGTCGGACGTAATAGTCAATTTTTCTATAAGGTCTAGGTGGGTACATCATTAACTGTGAGTATGAGTATGCGTAGCAATAATGAATGTCACATGGTGGCTTTCGCACTTTCACCATTTCTATTAGTTCTATTATTTAAATTAGACGATGATCTGTTAGTTTTTGTTAGTATATACTTTAAATCTTGTCAATGTGAGTTCTTAAAATTCATTATAAAATCAGATGCTTTTTTTACCCTCTATCTACAAAACATATAGGTCGCTTTCAATCTCATATGTTTTCATTGGCAGCGTTTATCAAGTAGGGCCTTAGGAGTCTTACTTACCATCGATTCCTCATAGTTCTACTGGATCAACGTATGGAAGGCTTTGTTTTATGATTAACGTAAGGCAGAGCGAACTTACACATCCCTGTGGCGGTCGTTACTGATCATATTACTACGTTTACGTTTAACAATCACTCTCGCCGTGCATGTATGACGAGCGTTTCACGAAAACTCTTCGTAGAACTTACGATTGCGACTTTAACATCCGACGTTTTAAAAACTCTTTCTCTGCAGAGATAGATATATAGATTAAATACTTATTTCAGTACTTTATATTCCTAATGATTTTGGAATATATTCTTTGTTTTGCAGTTAATTAATATACGTTATATATATATATACAGTACATGTTGAGACGCAGTGCTCAGTGTTAAAGTATTTTAAGACGAGTTTTCTCCAGAATGTTAACAATTATTAAATAATTTTATGTGATTCATGAAACGAAATCATGTTAAAATAAGATTATATTGAATTTCATATGTCATTTTAATCCTCAGCACTCAAGTGCCTTTCTATTGAATAAGTCATTTTTAACACGTTAGTGGCACAAGGATAAAAATAGAATACGAAAAATGAACTGATATGAGGAACTAAAATCTTTATTAATCTGAAGAGAATTGCCCAACTAGTATGGGAAATCTTTCCTTTATCGAACCACGGTTTAAATCCATGGATATATGCACTTATTCGTAACGATAAACGTATGTAATTATTTGTATAAACTAATTAGCAAATTTGCAAATTGTTTTTCACATGATTCACATATCTTTATGAATTTCAATCAAATCAACGGACCTTAGACAATTCAATTTGTCCCGTGAATGACTGAAATTCATTCCCCCATGTTTCCATGCGTTTTTATGTTACATAATTATCTTTCTTACGTTTAGTTTGTAAACATACAGATTCCGGATGTGTCATAATGACTGTAGTAGCTTACAGATCACCATTTAAAATTATTATTGACACTATCACCTAAATGATAAAGGACATCGGAACCTTATGGAATCCGATAACGACCCATCTCTTTTTCTTGTTTAGTTTGTCCATTCAATTTCTAACGACCATTCATAAATCTCGCAGTAGCAGACACGTTCACAAAAATCAAAAATTGGAAATTTAAAACCACCCCCCATTACCAAATTAGACCAGAACATATTTTCCTATTTATTTCGTATAATACACGTGTTATTATTTCATCCTGATATGATAAGTTTTGGATTCTAAATCAAATCTTTACAAGGCGAAAAGTTTTAATTATGCAGACACATTGTTTCTTTAGTGCAGGTGCCGGACGGCACTGACTATTTGTTGTGAGTTAAAACCCTTCCAATGCGCATGCGTAGATTGGAATCCTGGGTAAAAATCATTCTATATATAAAAGTCGCGTCATCAAGGTAACACCAGCGGGGTACACGTGTTTACAGAAAAATCAATAAACGCGGTGCGCGGCTTCTACTAAAATTAATTAGATTGTTAACGGCTTGGCGTACAGCTATGTGAGACTCTATAATCGGGTACATCTTTTTTAGCATTAGATTATTTTAATGTCTGCTATGCCAAATA
>CAJDSM010132865.1:60-10143 GCA_903981925.1 Ostrea lurida | reverse complement strand
GAGACCCAGAAGAGTTCTACAAAATATCACCCCAATCTCACAAATATACCAATCTCACAATCATACCAATCACACCAATCTCATAATCACACCAATATCACAATCACACCATCACCACCAATTCTTCACCAGTCACACTAATCCAACCAATCTCACAGTCATGGTCCGGTCACTAGAGCGCACCATCAGAATGGCTCATGGCCGCAATCCCAGCATTCCACTTATCGACTTTCACGCCTTTGCACTGCAACTGCTAGCCATCACACATTACACCAATCTACAATCATACCTCCAGTTTTGGTTACTGTCGACTATTGCATAAGGTTAGTGACAACATTACCCATGTGGGCTATTGTCTAGCCTCGTACTCAAATCTTCATTTCTTGGGAACTCTACTTCTGACTAATCCTCTTCCTTTATATATCGTGGATTGGCTAACCAATCTCATAAATTTACACCCAACTCACCAATTAACCAATCTCGACAATCATACCCATCTCACAATCCACACCAATCCACAATCACACCAATCTCACAAATTACACCAATTCCCCATCATCCCAACAACAAACAAAATGCAATGGCGCACAACAAACTCACACCAAAAGGATGATGAGCCTCCCAAGAGGAGACCGAGAAGCCCAGAATGGGGAGGAGACGGGCAATGTGAGGCAAATGACCCACATAAACCCGAGAAACGCAAGGAGGGCGGAAACCCAAAGGAGCCGCGCAAACGTAATCTTACCACGACAAATATCATGGACCGAACCGTAAAACTGTCGGGCACTGCAAGCGAATGAAACACGTAAGCGTACGAGCGACAAGACAAAACAGTGAAACACAGACGACACACAAAAGATCATGGTGACCTGGCACTAAGAGCGACAGAAGTTGTGGCGGGACCCCACGGAAAAGTGGGTACCCACTGGCGAAGGGGGGCGAAGCTCCGTAGTGCGACCGCAAAAAGGTCGATCGCACAGCGCGAGCCCGCGATGAAGAAAGGCAAGGAAACAATGATGGTCTAAGACGAAAGAGAGTCCCCACAAACCAGAGAGACCAAAAGCGAGTACAGAGTGCAAGACAGACCCCGACCAAAGCGAACAAAAGTCAGTGGGCCTACGGGAGGAGCAAGCACGCTGAGATCGGACCGCGGCAACACCCGCTCAGCGCAAGACTCCGCTATGGACGAACACAAGGAAAGGGGACACACGGCTGGTTCAAACCTTAACGGACAAAACCAGGACAAGGCGAAATAAAGGGAGGGAAACAAAGCGTCAGGCAAACAGACGACTGAAGGAAAGGAAGCGGTAAACAACGCACGATCACCGAGCGACAGATGAAGGTGCCCACCAAAAGGAGTGACGTCGGAAACGAACGAATGGTACAATACCCACGGCAACACGAACGTGTTGAGGGCGAGAGCCCGCGGGGTAAACGCCGATACGCAAGGCAGACCTGTGACGTGATCTAAGCAACACGAAGACACACAACACACAGGGAAGGTGGCACAGGACGACAAGAAAAAGGAAGGACGACGCAAACAGCGCAAAAGTCGCAGCACGCGTGACCATAATCAGGAGTGCAGGCGGCCAGGAGAGCAGAGAAAGAGATAACAACCACTGTTAAGAAGCACCAGCGGCAACAGCGTGCGGTTCCGACGCAGAGGCGACCGGCATAGGAGAAGCAAAGGGACAGAAGGTTAGCGAGAAAAGGAGACGGCAAGGAGATGAAGACACTTTCGGCAAGACCAGTAGGAGGAAGGTGGTAAGGAACACGCAAGGGGTCTAGGACCCCCAAAACAGGTTGTGGACAAAATACAAGAGCAAAAAAGGCACATTGACAAGGCAGAAGCTCGCTGTAAAAAGGGAAGACGGGAACGGAAAAAATAGCGTCAGAGAGCAGCGAGATGTAGGGGCGCACAAGGCAGAAAGACAGAACGGTAAAAAAGACTGAGTCGGAGGCAAAAAACACATCGCAAACAAAAGAAGAATAATTAAAGAGGGGAAAAAGTGCCAAGCGCACTACCACGCGTTACAAAAGGACAAAGCTGGGTAATAGACGAAAAAGGGGCAGAAAAGCAAAAAGTGCGACAGGAGCTAGGAAGAACATAAAAGGTTGCATAAGATGCAGTGCGGTGGATATCATGATACCGAGCCGCACTACAAAATAGAGTCGCGACCCTCCCCCAAACCGATGTTGACAATAACGCGTAATGCGAACAACGGGGAAGAACGGTGGCCTACCCACCCGAAGTCGTCGAGTCCCCCCAAAGGGAGTAAAAGGAATGGACCACCAAGGGCCAGTAGGAACGAAGAAAACGAGGAGTAGCAGCCGCCCCTGCGCGTTCGCCAAGCATCAGCCTACAACACCGTAAGAGCAACAGGACGCGGAACAGGGGACCACAAAAACTCCTACTGCAGGAAAAGACAAAAGAAAAAGGGTCACAAGAAAAAGGGCAGAAGAAACAGAAGGGGGGTAAGATACACTACGACGTCTAGCGAACGAGAAAGAGAGAGAGATGAAGAGAGAAGAGATGAAGAGAAGAGAAAAACGCTGTAGAAGAGAGGAGGGGGGCTAGAAGCAAACATCAGAGCGGTACAAACAAGAGAAAGCCACCAACTACTTAGCAGACAAAGTATACAACATGGAGTCAGAAGAATATAAGAAGCGAGTGAGGTGGGGCGTGCCGCAGACAAAGGACTAAAGAAGAAGGGCATCCAGCGATGGCATGTGACACACAAGCAGGAGGCCAAGGTGTGCATGATGGAACCAGAGGACAGCGCGCAAAAGTACACTAGCGCCAGAAGGAATCATACCAGAACGAACGGACCAGCACGAACAAAGCAGCACCCCACAGAGCGGATATACGTAAAGGCAGCGACGGTGACGTGGCCCACCTAAGGCAGAAAAACCACAGAAACAAGGCAACGGAGCGAAGAGAAGACAGGGTGCGTGGGACGGACCAGGTAGAAGGCGCAGAATGTTGTACCGTGGCGACACACAGGAAAACGCCAACAGAATCTGACCAGGCAAAGAGGAAGCAGGGAAAGACGGAAGTACGAAGGCTAGCACGGTCGCACCGATGCTAAAACCAGAGGTGAGAAAAAGGAGAGTAATATAAATACGCGTGTGGCGTCATAGGGGCATCCCACAGACTAGACTCCCCCTGATGGTGCCCGCTGTGGTTAACAGCCAGGAAGGGAAGAGACACTGTGAGCACAGGCTGCCACTTCCATCCATCTGCCTACAGCGGCGATGTCGTGAAGACTCACCCTGAGCAGGCGAGGTGAAGGTGATTCCAAAACCGGATAAAAAAAATAGAGCATGCGCGAAAGTGCACGCCGAAAGTAGCATCGGACGGGGCGCAGCGAGACGAGGATGCGAGGGGTAAAAGAAGTGAGCGTGGACATAGGTGAGCGTGAGCACAATGGCCGGGAGCACTAGCAGCAGGACAAAATCGGCAAGGGGCAAGCACGACGCAGTACCTTCACAGATGGACAAGACTGAGGCACCTCAAAAAGCGGAAGCAGGCGCCCTATAAGGGCGACCACAAGGTGACTAACAACAATCGAGAGTGATTAGAACACTAAGGGAATAATCTAGCCAATGAATGGAAACCTGCAGGCGACCTAGGGGACGGCACGGGGGCAAGGGTAAGAAGGGAAAGGCGCCACAATGTGTAATTGACCCATACGCAACACACAATAGTGGAATTAATAAACAAGCGACAGCGACACAGAAAGTAAGCCAGAGACAGATACATAGGAAGGAAAGGCAACAACATAGGGTATGTGTCAGGGAGAAAGCGGGAGAAGAGAAGAGAGATATCAGATGGGATAAGAAGGAGGTATGGGAGAAACTCAGCTGGGCGAAGAAGTAGCGAGTGTGGAAATCTCAGACAAGACTCAGAAAAAGAAGAAAAAAGCACGACAGCAGCTGGGAGAGGGAAGGTGGGAGTAAAAGGCCAGAGGACACAGTGCGGTAGAAGGGGCACAAAAAGATGGTGCTGGAAAGTGCCAAGGGGAAACGGCCAAGGTGAAAAAGGGGAAAAGGCCGGCGGGACGGGGGGCGGCAGCGGGATGGAACATGATACGTCAGGGCGGTGATGAAAAATGTATCGGGAAAGGCCGGAGATCGAAGTAATGGTACCATATGCAAAAACAAGTCGCAGGAAAAGACAGGGGAGGAGACGGAACGGCAGGCATGGATAAAGGCTGAAGGCTCAGGCGGGGCAGAATCCGAAGGACAAGAAACAAGGAGAATTAGAGAGATGGAAGGACGAAAGAGTGACGTAAGCCTCAGGAACCTAGGTGGTATGCAAGGGCACAGAGACAAAGGCGACAGAGTGCAAGTCCAAGGAGATACCGGTGCAAAGCGGCACACGTGGCGGGGACTCTAGGACACCAGCACGTATCACGGTGCGAGCTGATAGATAGGCACAGGGCAGGCAAAAAACGAGGGTGGCCGAGGGATAGCAGAGGCGCACAGAGTCTACGGGTGGATGGTATCGTAGGCTCGGGAGGAAAAGAGGTAATAGATATGGGACTAAACGAGATGGCTAAAATGGGAAGGGGGGACACTGCGGGGGCAGGGCACGCGGGAGAACGAAGGTGCAAAAACCGGGTAGTTCGCGCCTACAAGGAAGTCCGACTGAGTTGTCAGCGAGCGCAAGCAGCCGAAGACAAAGATGCAGGCAATGAGAGGCAAGAATATGTGGAGCACCGAGAGAGAAAAACACAAGGGGCGATCGTAGTAAGAAGGGGCGAAAAAACAGGAAAAGCCTGTTGGAAAGCGAAAAGGAGGAAAAATACCAAGGAAGGGGGATAAAAGGTGGAGACAACGGTGAAGGAGAGGAAGACAGCCGAAAAACAAGGGAGGGTGTCACAGACCGAACAGTGGCCAAAGGGGAGGGAACCGACAGAAACGAAGTAACAGAAACTGGGTCAGGGAAACGATGAAGCCCGGAGCAGAGTCGGACAACTGGTGGAAGACAACAGACAACGAGAATAACACGACTATGGAGACTGGACGACAAAACTGACAAACACAGCTATGAATGCCTAGCTCCGTGGACATGCCCCAGACGGCCAGAAAATCCGTCGGATAGACTGATTGGAGGACGGTCGCACTCCCGGGGCAGCGCGCTAACAGGTCTGAAGGGACCGCGGCGGTAGGAGGAAGAGGAAAGACAGGGGGAAGTGATCAGGCATCGACGTAAACACGGACAGACAAACAAGTGTGGAATACGAAGTGAACGGCGGGGGAAGAGCCAAGCAGGGGAAGCCAAAAGACAGCGTTGAATAGACACACAAATGAGTGTGCGCAAATGGAGTCCAGGCCGCAGGGAAGGCAATGGGATGAGGAGGAGTTACGGGGACCCCACTCAAGGAAAGGACTAAGAGAGGAAAAGCGGCTCCAAGATGACAAGAGAAGAGAGCCAAAATACAAGAGGTTTTTATGGCTCACATGAAAAAGCACACATGCAGGAATCAAGGAACGAATAGGAATAAGAACGGTAAATAATGAGACCAACGGAAAGGGGGCGTAAATGCAAGAAAAGCGGAAGCATGAAGAAATGGCAAGCCAAACAAGGGCGAAAACAAGCAGAAGCCCCAAATAGAGGAGTGACGATACGACGTGCGAAGCGGAGTCAAAACAGACCTGCCGACCAAAACGAAGGGGGAGGAACCAGGAGGAGCAAGACAGCCGCTGACGGACCGGCCAAACCTCCGCCGAGCCCCCCAGGTCGAAACAAGGTGTAGTACGGGATGACCGCCGCAAAGCCGAGGACGAAAACAACAGGCTAACAACGAAGAGGAAACATCGAGGCCCGCAGTACAAGCCAGGAGCACCAACCAGCGGAGAGCTCGGCCCCAAGGAGAATCGCAATATCAGCGGCACAGGCGGGCACCGAGTTCAGCGGTGACGAGGGCGGCGCGAGCAAAAGCAGAGAAACCGAACGACAAGTATCCGCGGGACAAAGTATCGACCAGCAAGAGATCGAGTGGAAGGTGGCTGGGGCAGACCAAAAAGAAAGGACAGGGGCGCAGGGAACCAACGGATTCGGCACTGAGAGCGGCTTGGAGGCGGCGATTGAAACATTGATGATAACGAGAGACGGAAAAGACCGGATAGCGAAGAAGGGGGGGGGGCCGGAGCTGTGTAGCCAGATTGGGAAATACGGTGCGTCCAACAGGGGCAGGTCAAGGGGGAAGTGCGGGATGGTGCAGGCATACACCCAGGGACTAGTAGAAAAGAGCAGGTGAAGTAGCGAGGTACGATAACCACACAAAGAACGGTAAATAGAATAGGAGAGGCCATCCATGAAGGGGCGAAAAAAGAACGAGGGTAGGTAACCCAAGGCAAGGACGCGTCCCAGAAGACGGTCGCGTTGGAAGGTGGCCACCGGACCCCGGGGGCGGGTCGTCAGTAGAGGTAATGGCTTATCAGAGGAGAGTAAAACGAGAATAGGAGGTGCAGGTCAGAGAAAACAAGTAGGGAGTGGAGGAAAAGGAAAGGAGGCAAGGTGAGGAAACGAATAGAGTGCAAGGGCACAAAAAACAAATGGAGTAGGGAGAGAAAAGGAAAGGAGTGCGCATGAAGGAAAAGAAAAGAGGCAAGAGGCTCAAAAGACAATTGAGAGTTGGCGTGTCTGAAAATGATAAAGAGGGCAAGGGAGAGGGAAAGGGAAGGGAGTGCAAGGGCATAAAGACCATATAAGAGAGACAGCGGAGAAAAAGGAAAGTGAGAGAGGGTGAGATGTAAGGGCAAAAAAACGAAGGTGAGGGGAAAATGAAGATGACTCAAGGGAGACAGTAGAGGCGTGGACAAAAACAAGTGGGCAGGAGTTGGGAAGTGCGGTGACGAGCTGGAGAGGAGTAAAAGTGCAGGATGTCTCAGAGAGCGGATCGGGGAAATGAAGGAAAGATAGGAACTAGGAAGGAGAGTGGAGCTCCGCGGCTGTGAGGAGATACCCCGCGGGGCGAAAGGCCAAAGTGGCGAGACAATACTGAACGAAACAAAACAAAGGGAGGGCGGGGCAGCTTGCAAAGACCAAAGGAGTGGCCAGGCCATGCGAGTGATAAATGAAGAGGTAAGGGGCAGGGAGACAGGGCTAGGGCCGGGAAAATATATGCTCGGAAAAATTTAGAGCATGGAGACAGGAGGGCGAGGACAGGCCGACGCGGCGGGGTAGAGAGTACGCAGCACCGCCACCAGCGTAACCAGGGGACAAATACGGGTAATCAAATGACAGACATGTCGTCAAAGGAAGTGACCAAAGAGAGCATAAAAAGGAAAAGAAAAAAAAAAAAGAAGAAAATACAGAGCGAGGGACGGAAACGAAAGGAGGGGAAACGGGCACATAATGGAGAGGAAGTATAATAGCGAAAGGGACAGTAGATAGTAACAAACGGCATAGTGTACAAAATGATGATAAATGAGAAACGAGATAAGTGTGTGGAAGATTGCTGTAAAAGAAATGAGGATGGGAACGCGTGACGGACGCACATAGGAAAACGGCGGGGAACATGGGGAAAGGGGGAGGAAAGGGCAAGATGACAGACCGGACAAAAAGGCGGGAAAGGGGAAGCTGTGAAGTCAAAGGTGGGCAAAAAGGGAGGTTCCGGGCGCGGGAGGGAGCGCAGACAGAAAACAAGTGCAAAGGAGATAGGGGGAGACACAGGAAACAACAAGCCGAACGAGCAGAAAGTAGCGTGCGAGGGTAGAAATAGTAGGAACAAATCGGATCGATGAATGGAGGCAGGCAGTTATTCGAGAGAAGAGTGTAGTAAGACAATTAAGAATGTGGGAGGGGGATTAACCAAACAGAAACATTAAGATGACCGGCCACTAGGAATCAAGGATGAACAAGAGAAACCAGAAAACAGGCGGGGAAAATCGTAATCACAGCCCCGAAGCCCCTAGCAAGGTAACGGAGACGCACACGAAGGAGAGCCGCAAAGGCGGTGGGAGGAGCCGAAGATTAAGCACAAGAGCTCCGCCCAGCGTCGGCGGCGGCAACAGGGTCGTATGGTGACGCAGAGAACGCAAAAAAGAGGGCGTGGGTGAGGAGAGGTGGAAACGGGCACAAAGGACGCTACAAGGAGGAAGGAAGAGATAAGGGCGGTCAACACACCCTGGCTGGGCGTGAGGGTCAACATCTCGGGGCAAGGCGGGAAGACGATAGAATTGGAAAGGCTAGTGAAAAAATGCAAAAGGGGGCGCAGAGAAGGGCGGTTGAGGAGCAGAGTCCAGGAGTGGAGGGTACAAAACAGAATACAGTGAGAATGTGTCGTTGGCTCAGATAGATAAGTGCTGGGAGATCGCGAAAAGACATACAGCGCAGGAACGAGTCACGTGGATGCCAGAGTCTGTGGCCACATGGACCAGTACCGCATCGGCAAAGCGGAGTAGGGCCAGAGTGATGAGTCGGGAGTAATGCATTGAGGAAGGTAGGGGTCTCCGCGCTGCGTGTGGATTCAAGGAAGAATGTCAGCCAAAAAAAAAGGAAAAAAAGAATGAAAGAACCACCCCCCCCGCGCCCTATGAGGGAGGGCAGCGCGCAAGCGGTGTAGAAAAGAAGGCCCGAGGTAGGGCGGGGCGACGCGCGAAAGACCGAGGGGAGTGGGGGGCGTTCAAGAGTGGCGAGTGCGGGGGACGGACAGAAATGTGCGCAGGCGAAGAAGAAAAAACCCCGTACACGAGAAACCAAAAGTAGAAGGGGCAAGAGAAAACTGACTGGAGGAGCGTCCCGTGGGCAATCCGGCCGGTGCAGAGGCCGGTGGAGAAGACACGGAGGGGCACAGGAGAAGCCCAAACAACGCGACAGGGGAGCAAAACGCAGGAAAAAAGGGGACCAAGATGGGGAAGACAAGAGTGACACAGTGCAGGACAACAGGAAAGGCCAGCCCGTACGGGCGGAGCGAAAAGCGCCAAACGGGAAAAAAAGGGAGGTGCGTGTAGGCAAAAATCCACCAAAATCACCGAAAAAAAAAGAGGGGGAAGTCACATGAAAGATGAGGGAAAGTTACAGGGAGCAACGGGGGGCATACCGCGGCGACGCCGGGCTATGAAGCGGGAATGGGGAAGGAAGCAGATTGGAAAACAAGGGGGCGCGGGGCTGAAAAAGGTGCCCACGGCGAGGAGTCACACAGAACAGGGGGCAGTGATCGGTGAGAGTGGGAAAAGGGGGGGCGAGCCGGAAGGAGGGGGGGGGAGGGAAAGGAGAAAACCAAAGGGCCCTCATAAGGACGATCCAAGGTGAACGCTGTCACGCGATGCGGGCAAGGTGAACGAGGAGGGAGGCCAGTTACAGGAGATAAAGAGGGCCGCGGGCACAGGACGAAGACGGAGACCCTCCGAAAGTTACAAAACAGCGGTGAGGAGAAAAAAAAAGCGCGAAAAGGGATAAAGGCTGTGGTCAAAAAGTAGGAGAGCTGCTACTGGTAAAGCAAGCCCCAAGAGGGGCAAGCCAAATCGAGAGAGTTCCGGGGTAACACGTGAAAGGGGAAGGAAGGGAAGGGGGCCGAGGTGAGTGATGAAAAGACCTCTGAATAACATCATGCCCAAATCACTGAGGGCCAAATAGAACTCAAAGGACAGTGTCACACGTGGGGAATCGACAAAAGCAGGAGAGGGGGAGGCCAAGAGTGCCCAGGAGGGGTAGGGAGGGGAAAGGAAAAAACAAAGATGTGCCCAACAACGTGGGCATGGCAAGCAAGCGGCAATCGGGGGCAGGGGAGCAGCAAAGGGCCTAGACAAAGAAAAGGAGGACCCGGAGGGGCACATGGTGCAGCCCGAAGCTACTGGCCAGGACATGACGAATGAGGTCTCACTAAGTGGTACAACTTCTAAAGAATTCGCGCGGCGGAGCCACCCAATGGGGCCAGGACCGGAACGGGAAAAGGATGCAAGGCCAAGGACACAGCGCCCAGAGGCCAAAGGACCAGGACTCGGGCCAAAGCTGCCCAATGCGCACTCACGAGCACGGCAAAAACGGGTGGGCGGGCCCGGCAATGCCCACGAAGAGGAAGGACGCAGCGGGCACGAGGGCCAAATCGGGCCAACGATGACCAGATGCAA
>CAJDSM010132850.1:2375-13142 GCA_903981925.1 Ostrea lurida | reverse complement strand
AAACATGTCCTGATTTAAAATGGTAAAAAATAATTGAAATAAAAAGGCTTGAATATAAAATTTGCGAATAAAATTAGTGTTATGCCTGCGTCAACCACGTCCTCGATTTTGACAACAGGATTGGAAACACGATCTATGGAGAAAGTTGCAAAATTCGGGCCGGGTCTGATCGTGAAAATTCATCTGTGCATATCATCGTGATAGACATTTCTTCTTACCATCGTTGTGACCATTATTTCTGAAAATATAATGGCTTCTCAGATTGAGCGAGACTGCGTGACTCGGACAAACATATGCTATTGGCATGCTCAAAAAAATGCAGGTACGAGAGAATTTGAGTGGATACTCAGACCGTAATGTCCAATTTTCGATTAATAATTGACGTCGACGAGAGAAAGGTTGGAGGAGAGATCTCGGCCTGCCCTCTATCGTGAGCACCTGCGATCTGTTTCTTAATAGTTACAACAAGTGGCTAGGACGGCCAGTGATTCAGTGATGCGCTCTCTAAACTCACTTATGGCTAATTTCGTGTCTTCCTCCCGCTCCATTTAAACAAATACATGCGCAGTAGATAATAATCGGTTTACTAGCCTCATCTCGCAAGGCCCTAAACTTATTGGCATCTCACGATGCGCAAAATTATCTGAAACAATTTGTTTTTAACATCAACACCCCCCTCCTTAGCCTACCTTTTCCATGCAGAAGACCATTTGCGTCTGCGTTATTTGTGGCTTCCTATAAGATGACGATTGAAGGACAGTCACGGAATCATATAGTTCGGATACAACTAAGGGGTTCGACAATGCAAAAGACGCTAAACATGGTGAAACGGACGACTAATACAGGCTGAAAAATCGTGAAAAGAACGGCCTCGAACAGAATTACCGCGTGCTAATAGAGTCCACTCAGTGGTAACAGCTGGCACAACAGATGGTCAGGATCGATAGACTACTAGGGCACTCTGCCCCGCAAGTATAGTCGCATTGTCCGTGGGGTTTGCTTTATCTATCTATGATTAAAATAGAGAGAGAGTCAGCTACCAGTAAGTGTGTGGTCTTGTCTCTTATGAGAAAGGTGCGTGCTAAACACACAATATAATCTCGAGGTGATAGAGAAAAAGCAAATGTATTAATATCCGACCGTTTTACAGGATATCTGACAAAAAAGAATTAATCAATAAGTGTAGCAGCTGAATGGAACAAGCAATAGGTCACGAAAGACAAAATAGAGTGCTCGGTTATTGTATATAACGATGTTTGCACCTGCATTGGATATTCTGTGATCGGGGCTCGACTTGATTGTTATTTATTATATTTGTCGTATATAGTTTGATTGTGTTTTTTTGTTTTATTTTGTGTGTTGTTTGTGGTCTCAATTTATTTGGGCTATAGGCTTGTAATAATAGTAGAGTTGTTATTATTTTCAAAAATCAATTGATGAGGTTAGTTTGCTAATATAATGTGTATACGGCGTGGGAAAGGGGCTTGAACATTTCGAAACCTGTATATATCAAAACTTTAAAGGTACCACTAGTTGAGCATAATATCTCTGAAGGAAAAAAGGGAGCGACAAATAATCTAAGCACACATCAAATGGGTGGATTACAGAGAAGGCACTATGTAAGCTTTTAAAGACCGTAGTCGGGAAGAACGCGGTGGCACCTTGCGAAAAGGGAGTATAAAGGTCTTCAATCTTTGTTATTTGGCGTCAAAAATATATTGTGTGGTTGCGCTTGAAGTGAGGCCAGAAGAAGGTCGAAAAAATGGGGATCAGCGACTAATAATTTGGAGATGGCGAGAGAACAGACCGATTCAAAAACTGCCACGATTAATGGAAGTGTGTTGAGTTCACTGCAAAAAAGAATATAGCTATATAGTTCTGAATTCGAGGGCTCATAAAAAGACCCCCTCTCGTATATTTAAATTTCTGAGTACCAGGAATAGTGTGTGTTTCTTCCTCCAGTATACAAGAACAATTGATGTGAAGGTAACTAAATAGTGTGAATATAAATGACTGGTTGATTTTTAGGAATCTGTGGATACGTTATTTAATGCTTAGTGAGATGTAACAAAAAGGATTTGTCATACTATTACCAGTGACACAAAAAAATATGAAAAACACAAATTATATAAATACGTAAACACAGGATAAATGCAGCGCGTAAATCGGTTTCAGAGAAAGAATTCAAGTAGGAAAACTCAATCAATATAAGTCCTCTAATGAAAAAAGTTGAAAATTGATACTGGTTGATAGTTATTAAAATTAGTTAGAGCTTCTTTGCACTATACGCAAAAAAGTATTTGAAAGCTGCGTTGCGGAGAGTGAATAGGAATTTATAAAAGGGAGTAAGGGGCCCACCATGCCAGATTCATAATGTGAATTAATTCATATTTATGTATGCTTATTATATATATCGAATAATTTATCTCAGAAGATAATTAATGACTCGAATTAATTGGGTTTGAGCACCTTACATGTTACAATAACCTCTATGATATACATGATTTATCCTGAATTCTTTTTAGAATTATAAATTTCTAATCTTTGGATGGGTTAAACCGATTTTACATCTAAGAAAGAAGTGTATAGGATGAGATGTGCTGAACTTTACTCAGATTGCCTGGCCAAATCCGGAAACCGGATTCTATCACTGATAATATATTTCGGATTTGTAGACATTGATTTGTATCAAATTTTTCGTAGCTCGGGAACTTTGGTCGGAGAAAATTAAAATTGGGACCGGTGAAAAAAGTTACTCGGAAAAGCACGATTTCACTAGCAAATATATTCAACGTTGCGGAGTGATACAATGCAATTGCATTGTTAACAAAATTGTCCATAATATTTTCTAAGATCGATAGACTTAAGAAGCATTTTATCCGATAACAATATGTGTCCTTTATAGTCTAAAAAATAGGACCAGCGGCAACTAGTTGTGTTATTAAAATAGAGTTTACTTTTATTAGTTTGTTTTGTGGGTGGGGTTACATTTAGTTATTTGTTGTTTTGGTGTCTCTACCTTCTGTCTATTATTGTATTGCATTTTGGAAGAGTCAAGATTCGTATTACCCATAGATGAAAAGGTAAAATTATGCAACAGATTATCACATTATGTATTACTAGGTATTTCTCCATACTTTAGCGTTCACATTTATATGCCTTTATGTTACTATATTGATGAGACAACCAGAGGATTACAGATATAGACATGTAGTATGTTTGGCAGGCTTAGCATAGTTTAACATTTTACTGTCAAATTAAAACATTCCATTGATCAGATTGAAAGTCCTAGATTATTCAATGTTAAAAAGTTAGCAAAAGCAATATAAGATAAATTTATTTAATTATGTTGAGTCACATGTTAGGAATGATGCTTTTGTGACTCATGACAAGATAAAAATCTGTGGAACGCTTATGTCATACCGGGGAGGGTGTAACTTAATATCGCAGGCAGAGTAACACACGATTGCATGAACGCGTCTTGGACTTCACTTAGAATAATGATATCTGTAAAATAATGTCCAGTAAAGATTTTACTATTTTTCCCGCCGAAAGATGTGCGGTCAACCTGTGCTTCAGTGCCCCGATAAAGAGCTACTATACACTCATTAATTTAAAAAATTGGAATTAAATGCTCGTGACATCTACTCACTTAAACGAGGCCAACGACTAATACATTGGGAGATGTTTGTAAGAGTTATAACGAATTATCGCGTTAACAGTCACACATATTCCAATTATTTAGCTGTTCAATATATTTACTATACGTTCCTTTGTATTCAACTTAGTTACAAAATAAACTAACCTACAGTCAATATGTGTGAAGTGATTGTTTCGACTACCCTTCAGACTGTCATTTATTCCTACTAGATTGACTACTGGAATCCCGTTTAACTTTATATTCGACTAAGGCATCACGGGGGTGTACGATCAGCAGAGGATGACTTACTCCTCCATGGCACTGTCTTACCGTCATTTGTCGAGCAAGGCCCGCTGTTGCCGACATACACTCACATAGTGTATAATATGGTTTTTGCACACTATTGACTCTCTACACAAAAAGGCGAAGTAACATTCTGTGCAAACTTTAATCAATATCTCGCTCACTCAATAACACACTTTAACAAAATCGAAAGTTTTTCTATCACTTTTTTTCATATTTCTGAACGCTCTTCTCTCGAGTGTTTCTTCGCACAGCATGTTATTTCACCAATGGAAGGAATTGACTTTTTTCTTCCACATTGTTGTACGATGGGCAAAATGCCACCAATAAAGAGCGGGCGAAGATCCATTGGGTTGGCAAACCTGAGTAAGCATTAGAAGCCATGGAATAAAACTACAAGATATAGCCAATCACATTCGCATTGGGTAAGGAGGTCAATCACACCTGCGACGAAGCCGAACAAGCAAGATTTTTCAGTGATATTGGATATCCCTCATGTGAGGGAGTAATATCCTTTTCTGGTCGTACCTGGTCTATCTACACCGCGAGACCATATCGAGTCGAGAGACAAAGTTAATTTATAACGGTAGTGTTACCCTTCAGGTCAAATCTAGTAGGAAATGAACAGGGGCCATTTTTTTAAATAACAAATGATGAATAAACAAATCTACAACATAGGAACTTAAGTATAATTTGTAAATTCTCATAACAAGCGGTATCATTTAGTCTCATTGCTCGAATCTCTCACCGAAGCTGAAGGACATCTAGTCGAGAAATGATGACTATTAAAACGAGATCGTTTTATTAAACCCTACATGTTGCCAATCAATCATCTTTTTGCAGTTTTAAGATTAGGTTGGCCATTTCGTCGTTTTACTAAATAAAATTATCACATTTCTATTCTAATCGCTTGTGCAATGCTCCGTTGCAGGTTCCCCCCAAATTCAACTGGAGATGACTGACATCACCCTTAGAAGCACGGTGGAATGGGTATCTGTATGTCAGAGAAAAAGGAAGAGGTGTGACGCGATGCAAAACAAGCATCACGACGCGATCGATTATATATAGTTGATCGTGTGTGCTCAAATTTAGAGTCTCAATTTATGAGTAGTCAATGACCATACTTATTAATCCCAAAAGACGTCAGATTCTTTTCTACTTTGAGATATGTGTCTCGATTATCATTCGGTAAAACTACTATCATAATTTTAAAGAATCGCCACAACTTTTTATTAATTGATAACGTCTTTCTTAGACTTTTGTTCAATACGAGCTCTCATTCTAATGTTTACTACAACTAGAGTCACAACATTATGAAAAAGTACTCGTTTATCGATAAATGATAGCGTTGTGTCATGAACATTCTTACGACGAACTGCGGCCCACAAATTTTTACCTTACGACGGTTCCTCTCAGGCACTGCATTCTATATCACTTGAAGATTCCGATGTCGTTAGGAAGTAGAGGACCAGGTATCACTCAACGTGATGTCACGGAGCATTTGTTATTTACAAATCAAAATTCAATGAGCTCCTCGTCATGACAGCTACAAATGACTGTCATACGAGCATATTTAGCGCGCAATTTTTTCTTTCCCCTTATGTCAGGTGCCCTTCTAGAGCTACAGAGTCAGGTAAATTAAGACAGAAGACATTACCTGAAAGCGTCTGGAATTAAGCTTTATGCGATTGGCATTAAATATAGGACCATGGCTAGGGTTTTATTCAGGCGATTTGCGCGGCTAAAATTAGGGATTGGCACCAAAAGCGGGTTCAAATTGACTGATAGGGCCTGAAAAGTATAAGGTCCGACGCCAATATTTTTCGTGTACACATGTATACAAGTGGATTCCGGGCCATGAATCTATGCAGAAAATATAAGCGATGAATTCAGACATGGCAAATAATTGGCATCGACAAAAGAAATTATAGAAATTCCCATTTTTTCCGTCTAATTATACTCCAGGTGCAAGAAATTTATTTCATAAGCCATTCTTCATTTCTATGACAACTATGCTTTCTAGTACACGTTGTCGTATGTGTTCACAGTTTAGCATCGTTTGTATATGTGTTCCTTATCTTGTCTATTCAATTAGTAGTATTCAGTTTTATTAAACTGATTTAGTCATTTGTGCATCTACTTTACCTATATGCGAGAGTACTTAGTCAATAAAGTCAAACACCTAGTGACACTGTGTATCATAATGTGACCTGTACAATAATTCAGTACGAGTAAACAGGCTCTTATTATTAACAGCGATATTTTTTCTTTTACTTGATTCGCGGGTGTTCGGTGAGTTGCTTCTCCGTGTGTCGTTTATACTCTAATGCTTAGAACATTGGCATATGAAGTCCTCGGGATGACATCAAAAGTGAATAAATACCTCCACGAGATTATGTATGCAGAAAATGTCAAGAAAGCCAGGAGTAACATCCAATAGGAATATATTTTAGCACACGGACCGTCACGTCACTTTACGGTTGTCACACAAATCTAGCAGATGGCCACAAAACTCTACTACTGCGCGCACGAGAAAAATATGTTATCGTTTTTCGTTAACTTAGACTTTTTTATCACTTCGCTATGCAGCGTGCGTGCCAGAGGCCACGAGAGAGAGAAGTGCCAAATTACCACGGTTAGTTTATTTTCGTGTCAGTGCGGGACGAAGGCTGCAATCTTGCACTAAGATCAGTGATTTTGCCTAAAAACAGATTCTTTTAACCCTTTCGTCTTAGACAAAGAGTACCAATACCCTTACATGAACTGTTTTAGACGCTATTGATTACAAATAAAATTGCTAAATTAAACATTAATAACCATTTAATTAAAATGGCACATTCTGTATGCGTATTTTCGAAGACAAAAAATGCTATGTTCTCTTTCTCAAGTAGATTGCTTCACAAATCACGAATGTGTTGGAAATTATCCAACTCAAGACTTGAAGAACGACAGATTTATTGGCAGGAATACTTGCATATTATTAGGTATCCATCAGTGATGATAAACGCACAACATGAGGTATCTAATCTCAGGTAATTCCTATATATTTTTCATAATATATACAAAGTATAAACCATACAGTAGTTGGCATGATATCATATCGAACCCCCTCAAACACACCAGAGGTGGATCAGGTGCTAAGATAAGTGATTTCATAGTGCATATCCCCTGTTGACCAGGTCACACCCCACGTTGAGTCCTCATAAGTTCTTGACTCAGTGAAAACGGAACATCCTTAGTTCAAATTACACGTGTGTTGATTGAAAAACGATAATTATTACTTATCCATTAACAATGGTTATTTTGAAAAATCTAACAATTCAAGATAGCTTGTATGATTACCTCAAATACTTTTAAAGCCATCACTTTTGAACGTTCAGGAAAATTGGCCGGACACTGGGCGAAGTTAACAGAGAGAGATCTCCTCTTGTTTTATTATTCTAGAAAACACTACACTCTTGTTTTAGTCTTAGGTAAAGCATTACAACTACATTTATCACGTATAAATACTTTACCAGTTCATGAGCATAACTTTTCCTCATGAACATTTCATATTATGACACCACTAGTTCGGAAATTCAAGGAAACTTTCTTAGTGACCATAGCTAGTACTGATCAGGTCAAGGTAATAGTTACCTACTTCTACTGTACCCAAACATTCTGAGTATACGTACGGCACGTGTCTTGAGTAAGATTCAGGGTAACTACCGTACAGACTAAGTTAAACTACCCAGTCACTAGATCCCACATGATATTGACAGCTCCTAGATGTACACTCATTTTTCTTCATAATAATTTTATCCAAATGTAACAAATGCTAGTAAAACATCGGTTCATTTGAGTAATGATCAATAAGGTAATAATATAACTACCAAGTAGTAACAACTATACTAACTGATAGAACTTAACACAGTTACAATGATGAGATTTGATCAACCTCCCTCTGTAATGAGATTGATTATTAACTACGGCACATAGTGGTTAGTCGAAGGATAACCAGATTAAGGTAATCAGAAAAATACAGTACTTACTAACATAAACTATAGGACCAGTTCAATGGAAAGGTGGTAAAAGTGCTCACAGACTACGGCCTTCATTCGTATATAAAGACGTTAATTAGCACACACTCTGTTTAGTGAGAGAATTTTCTTAATATTTATATGCAAGATTAATCCAGTTATACAAGACTGTAACATACATACTAAGCCTTTTATATGATACTTTAACCATTACACTCTGTGGTCCGGCCATCAGTAACGCCTCCTCGTGTAATGAAATAGTCCAGTATGAAAGCAACCTGGTTTATGCACTGTGGAGCTAATCGAGGTAAAACATAACCGTTCAGAACTTACCTAGTACTTACGCTCATTCTCAGACGAGCATGTCTTGCTCCTCTCGTATACGGAATAAAGCTAACGAGGAATGATATGAATCTCATCCATCACTGTCTCTGATGGTTGCCATCAGTATCCGAACACACCAACGAACAATGTATGCAGTGTTTATCATCCATAGATTCAGCCGTGTGGTTCTTCGTATATTCCGTGTTTCTGTTCTGATTCCAGTAACTATGATACAGAGACATGACAAGTCCCTTGAACAAGTCAATTCGATGTTACCTTGTGAATGTGAGTAACATTTCACCATGCACCGGAATGGAAGTGACACGCGCGATACGAGTAACAGATCCATGATTATCCAGTAGAGTATTGTCCTGATCTATTGGGATTCAAAGATGATGCTCTGTTATAAGAAATGTAGTTATCGAAGAAAACCGGATAGTTCTTTCCCCCGCGCTCATGTCGACCAAATTACACGCAACGACGGCCCCTTGCGACACACTACGATTATCGACGCAGTATTCCTATTATTGCTCTTCTAGATATTTAGTGAGAATACTATCAGAGTTGTGACCAGGGTGAGTGGAGTAATTGCTGTCTGTCTAGTATTCGATAAGTTACCTTGTTGTCTCGGTACTAGTTGATGTACCTGAGTATTCTCTCGCGTTTCTGTAATCTCAGTAGTTTACGCGGTTACTTCGCCACCATCAGATCAGCCAGTGTGAACTACCGGTGAGCACGCATATGTAAGACACACTCCGTTAAACCTATATGTGATGTTAGGACTCTCAACCAGTTGCGTTAAAGGTGATCATTTACTGAGAATCATTGCAGGACGAGTTGAGAGTACTGTTATCTTTTTATCTGGCTATATTAAACAGTTTTTCACACAGAACTGTGTTCACTGTGGAAAGGCCGTCGCATCAAGTGATGCTATATTCGGTTCACACTGGATTCAAGATAAGATGGTGACACTTTCGAGTCTCGTATTACACGTTTTACTAGATTTTGACCGTGTCACAATATAAGGTATGATTTATCTTCTTTGATAACCACACATAAGACATACCCACGACGCCAGGTCTGATACTGGTTGTACAGCCAATAATCTGAGGTAAACACAATTCATTAACTAACATGGAACATTTTGTCACCCAGAGAACGAAGAAACGCCGGCATGGAATTAAAGTAAAGGGACTGAGAAGTGTTGTCAGAATTTCTAAGCGATCACGCGAAACCATTCCTTGCTTATTTACGTTTCCTAGTTAATGACAGTATGGGATCTGCAATTGTCTGCCGTGTCAATAACTGAGGCTAATCACTCTCCGAGAGTTTTTTAATTCCATCAATTTCAGGTCATGCACGACAGTGTAGCATAGATGGGAAAGAATAAGGGCGTGTATCCTAGCGTGGCGGAACACGCAGCGGTGAACCTATTGCAAGTTCGATGTTGCTTTTACGGATACAAAAGAGCCAGGAGCAGGTGGTTGTAGTTATACGTTCAGTAGTCAGCTATTATATTCAACACAGGTTCACTATATGGTCATATTGGCCGAGCTAAGAGTCTGGACGCAAAACTCATTAATTTTATGATTTGAGTAGAGGGCTCCATGGACATTAGACCCATACATTATACATATTTATCAAATTATAAAGAAAATGGGGTGGACACAGTTGGCAAAAAGAAGAAAAAATCAATATAATGATATTGCATATAGCACCTGTTTAGTTAAGTATTGCACCATGATATTAGTTTAGTGAGATATAAGTGGAATAGAAAAAAATAATAAAATACTTTGAAACTGTCATATAAAATAGGACATTTGTTCCTATTTATATACATGTAGCAATGATAGTTCAGTAGAATATAACCCTGCTACGAATTAATATGCATTCTTTGAATTATTTTGCCATTGACAAATATTTACTCATTCATTTTATATCCAACCAATTTGTTCCCTTGGGAATCTGGGTGAAAATAGGTCTTACTTGTTATAACAGACGAATAAATGAGACCTTCGAATGAGACCGAATGAAAAGTTGTCCCATGTCACAGCACGTGTAGCGATATAGAGGTCCGTACCTGTTCAAAGGCCATAAGCGCCGAGTGTACGTCTAAATCTCCATATATGAGTGAAAAATTGTCAAGCGGGACGTTATGCAATACAGAATCAATCAATCAACCAACCAATTTCGATTATGGTTTACATTTATCTTATCGCTCATTTCCTCATAATACTCATTGATAAAATACATTAAGAAACCGAAAATGAAACACAGGATTTCATGTTATATAGTTTTTAATCTTGTGAAATCTGGACTTTGGGACTTATTTCTTTTGAATACGTACATGTTTTCCTTTCTTCGTTTTCTCACACTTATTGCATCAGTTGTTCTAATTCATCATAAAAAGTATATTACTAGAGTGATGCATTCCATTTTTGTTTTACATAAACAGAGAAATCTTGATAAACTAGAACTCTG
>CAJDSM010132781.1:0-11923 GCA_903981925.1 Ostrea lurida | reverse complement strand
GAAAAAGCGTGGATTGTCTGCACTAAGTAGAGCCTGTCGAATGGCTTATCAAATTCTAACTGCACTGACCGATGGTCAGGTGTTAAAACCCGTGCAATTGAATATTAGTGATATCACCTTAGATAAGTACACGTTAATTAGGCTAGACAAAGTAGATTGGCAGATACAAACGAGCACATGTTATTAGAAACCTTTAATGAAATACATATGTCGGCACAGTATTCTTAATATTAAGGATCTCAGGACGATTTATAATGTATAACGATGTTAGGCAAAGATGAAACGAAACAGTTGTCAAACTTATAAGTCGCCAAACTATAAAATTTTTACTGTGCAAAAAGTTCATTTAATATGTACACCAGTCATAGCATTTACAAAGATATTCAGTGTATTTTCTTTTATTATGTTTGGATTTCTTGCGAATGCAACGTATGTGAAGAGAAGAGAGAGGAGAGAGAGGAGAGAGAGAGAGAGAGGAGAGAGCGGAGAGAGAGAGAAGGAAGCTGAGAGAGTCAAAGAGAGAGACGAGAGGAGATATTGTTACATAAAGTAAATTCTGTCCAAGCTTCCCTCCAAGGCCTTGACCATAGGATTTCCTTTTACTTCGTTTTTAATAGCATTTGTTTTATTAGTAAAGAAAAACAAGTATTGCACTACTAGAAGACTGGTGTATATATATACTTAGATATTATATAATATATATATAGTGATATATTACATGTATTTCCGTTCTTCACACATGATCTAAGATACAATCTCGTTTAAGTAATAATGTTAACAATGATTTATTACCGGTTATATTTTAAAACAATAAACTATCAAGTCATTTAAATAAATCTGTACTACTTCAATTCCGATAAAATATGATTCTAAGTTTTTCAGTTTTCTTTTTACAAAAAGACAAAAAAGCTGTATCTCTTGATGTAAAGTTTCTTCTTATCGTCAATAAGCAACTGTAATGATAGAACACTTGAAATTATACTAATTATACGAACATTGTATTGTTCATTGTCCAATGGCATATCAAGGGAAAATGCTACGCTGTACATATTCAGAGCATATATTGAAATCATCCATTGCTTAATGATATTTCATACAATGAGCGAAGTTAACATGGGGTTAAACGTAATCTATAATCCAGAAAAAACATATAAAAATCCGAAGTGTTGGCGACACGTGACCTCAACTAAAGCGAAGGCTAAGGATCTAGGTGATATTAGAGTGGTTAACGGATCCTCGTGCTGAGCCGGTTCACACGGCGCCGTGAGCAGTTAGTTCGAAATAGAGTAAACTGGGAATTAAGCACACGTAGTCAAATTAGTAGGACAATGAACAGTCTAACATATGGTATGAATAGAATAATATAGACGGTACATTTTCATGCGACTCGATGGCGCATTTCCGACACAAAGCAGGTCTGCTTCAGTGATGGCTCAAAAACGAAGATGTTGAAATTTCCGAACATGAAATAAGAACTTTATAAAAGTGACTAATGTATGCCAAAAGATTGGGGCCCAAAAGACTTCGTTAGGATCAGAGCTTATGCCTTGACGGGAGATAATCGTTAATATTTGATATGAAATTTCTCAATTGTTAACCGACTGCGAATTTGAAATACAATATCCGTTATTTCCAAGACATTAGCAGGGCTGTAGTAGCGCTCGAGGACATAACAGTCCACCAGCAGAGCGCTGCGATCCAGAGTCATAATATATCAATAATTATATCGGTACAATTTGGAATGGCCGTGCCGCATTTCGGGACAAATCTAATGTCTCTTCGAGTACCAAAGAAATTAGGGAAATTCGGGAAACGATGTAAAGAAACTTTATAAAGTAAGGTGATTTCAATGTAGGTGAAAAGACTTTTGGACCAAAAACTTCGTAGATCAGAGCTATAGATGCCTGAGGGAGATACTACTTAATTTTGATATGGAATTCTCATTTTTACAACTGCAATAAATACATATCGTTTCAAGCTTCGTATACATAGTACATAGCAGACTGGGCTGTAGAGACTCGTCGAGGATTGAACCGTCCACCACGAGAGGCCTCGTCCAGGGTCATCAGATAATATAATATATGATATCGGGTATCAATTTTTATGCACAGATGCGCATTTCGACAAATTTGTGCCTTCAGTTGAAAAATTGCTCAAGCCCGAAATGTTGGAATCCGAACATTGAAAGTAAAAACTTGTTATAAAAGTGAAGTCAATGTAGTGCCAAAAGATGGGTGCCGAAAAACTTCGTAGGAAGAGCTATATGCCCATGAGGGAATGAATCCTTAATTTTGATTAGTGTAAATTTCTAATTTTACCCCTGCGAATAAATATACATCTTATTTCAGCTAGTAGACTTGTACATAAGCAACTGGACTGGTAAGACCCAGTCAGACCTAAAAGTACACCAGCAGTGATGATCGGACCCAGGGGTCAGTAATGATAATAGAATATAGCGGTACCGCGAATTTTATATGCACTCAGTGTCGCTATTTCGGATACAAATGATGTTCTACAGTGTATGCTCAACACCGGAAATGTTGAAATCCGAACATTAAAGTAAACTTATTATAATAAGGATTAACATATGTAGTGCCAAAAGATTTGGGCAAAAGCCTTCGGTAAGACATCAGAGCTATTTGCCTTCTGAAGTGAAGATTATCCTTAATTTTGATATGATTCTAGTTTACCGAACTGCAATAACATACCCGTATTTCAAGCTAGTACATGTAATACTAACTGGTACTGTAGAGACCCTCGGGACTAACAGTTCCTCACCGAGCGAGGCTCACCCAGGGGTCATAAGTATAAATAATATAGCGGGTACGATTTGTTATTGCGATATCAGAATTGTCGCCATTTCGAGCAAATAGTTGTTCTTCTTCATTGATGATCCTCAAAACCGAAATGTTGGAAACATCCGAAAACATGAAGTTAAACTTTTATAAAAGTGATCAATGTGTAGTGCAAAAGATTGGGCCTAAAAATACTGTGCGTAGGAATAGAGCTATTGCTGAGGGAGATAATGCCTAATTTTGATATGAATGATGTAAACATATAAGTCACATATGAATTTAGTGATACTTTGTAATCGCCAAAGCATAGGTGTTTTATGATAGCGGACCTCGCAGATTTGCGAAATGATGACTTTTTAATACAAGATTCGTTATAAACACCTTGCAACTGGAAGCTTTTTTGTAGTTAGTTGCCTGCTTTAAATGAATCACCATGTACGCTAGCATGCTCTTGTGCGTATCGGAATCAACTGCGCAGATATACACGAACATATAGCAGGTGATAGTGGTATTTGCTCACATAGAAAGGGCAGAATGTTGACGAATTGCAAATTTAAAGTCACCACGCTTGATTCATTTATAGTTGTAGTTGTGACTAAATCGCATTAGAGTCAAGTGTTAAGTAAAATTATCCAATATATGATGCAGATCTATTTTGATTTTGTGGTGTCCTTTATATCTTGAGTTCATTCGGGGAATATCAAAATGAGCATAATATGCCTGAAATTATGATTGTTAATTGATACACATCATTCTATATACCTTATATGTACAGGATTGGAAGGACAACGGCAAGTTGTGTTTGTTTTTATATCCCGTAACATTTTTGTACGAACTTTCAAGCTTAGTTAAGGCGCTCCAGGAACTTCTACGAGTTGCTGAATATAAAATGTACCTCGTGATGGCACTTCGCGTCCAATGGACTCCTAATTGACAAGCTGACGTATCATGGCGTCACATGACGTGTACGATGGTTGACGATGTTGTACATCGCGGGGAATGTCGACTAATATTTTTATCTGTTATTTTTACTATACGTTACAAATGAGTGTTTGGCTGATTGTTTTCAATACCCTTTGGTGAATCTATTGTCTTTTGCTTCTAATTAGAGTTGACTACTGGGTAATCCCGTGTACTGTTATTTAATCGACTGAAGGGCTTCCCGGCGGGTGTGAACGGTCAGCAAGGAGCCTTTACTTCTCCAAATGCATACCTGATCCTACCTTCGATTTTGTCGTGTAGGGTCTCGGTGCCCTAGACATCCTCGTATTTTGTATATTGTGTTGGATTATTGATTACGTGTTGACAAGAATGTTAAACTTCGGCCTATTGTGTTGTACGTTATTTGTAATCGTTATATGTACGGTCATTTAACGATTATCGAGTTATCAAGTTCTTGTTATGCAATGATACACTTTCTTGTCCAATAAATTATGCATTCTTGTACTTTTTATAGCAATATCCGCTCCATTTTTGTGATGTATTAATGAATGATATGTTGTTGATGATTACATATATTTGTTCGGTGACTTGTGGAGAATCGCCTATATCTCTTCTCTTATTTCCAGATCTTTACTGACGTTTTAGGTGAACAGCAATCTCATAATTCGTACGACCCACTGAAGAAATTTTGAAATTCGCCAACGATAGCGCAATGCAGGCGATGTTGGAAATACTTTATATAACTTATGTTTTACTGTATTAAATTTTGATAAAGCAGAAAGTGATGGGAAAATCTTCGGAGGGCAAGAAGAAAGCCCTTTCTCCGTATAATGAATAATTGCTTGCATACTTGTCAATAATTTGTAAAAGTATGCCGCGTTGTATCGCATTTTAACTATTTTCTTTTTCGTGGAGGAAGTTATTCCCAACACTTTTTCATGGTATGATTAGTAAAGTAAATATTTTTCTCTAAATCAAAAGGGATCGGCCAGTGTATTTAGTTTCGATATCAGTTGCAGAGTTTTTGCAAATAATTACATGATGATTTTGTGATTTGAATCTTAAATTAACCAGACATACGTGATAGTCCACAGTGATAGATAAACAGAGTGCTGCGTTGAAAATGTATAGTGATCTCTACTGACATATTGAGTTTGTCAACGTCTGATTAAATGTTCTGCGGAATTATTTTGTCGTTTGTATATAGGGCCTAAGTACACATATTGTACACAATCACATTATTTGATGATTGTTTTTATTTATCGCTTTTTCACGTTATTTTGCTGCTGTATTGGGAAGCCTTAATTGCAATTGAGAAAATCTGCTTCAAATGAATGAGTAAAAATAAGTGCCAATAAGGGGCAAAAGTGCAGTGCTTTATGCAATGTATTTATCGTATTATTAGGCTTCAATAAGTATATCGTTAAGAACGATAAATACGTAATGTCAGTTGGGTATTATGTCCCGATTAGTGTACCTAAAATATATATACTATGGTAATGTCATTTTTCTTGCTTTTGCCTTGTCACCACATGTTGTCTTTTATTGATCTAAAATGCAATCATAATACATATTAATAAACCATAAGTCCGGTCAAGATTTGAACCAATTATCAGATGAACAACGAAAAGTCTCGACTTGCCGAAGAGTTTACGATAAATCCACATTATCCAAAAAACCTAATGGCATGTATAAATAGATGATCTTTGAATCGAAGTTACTAAGGAAGCGATAGATTTCAGTCTTATAAGAACGAAAATATTCAGTATTGAAATAAGAATAGATCGGATGTAGTTGTTCTAGAAAAACGTGACGGGCATTTGAAGCAATTTCGATGCATTTTCCAAGTTTGTGTATGAGGATTTTTGTGAAAAATGTGGGCAAGATGTGTAGTACATTCAGTTAATAAATTATTACTCTTAGGATATTAGATATTTCCGTGTAAAAGATTTGAAAAAGATTATGATTCTTCTCTTGTCTGTCTTGAGGGTCCATAAGTGTCTCGGTACCGATAATTTTTTAAAACCCGAAAAGCCTTTGCGAGCAAGCCTTGAGGTGTCCTGGAAACGCGCAAAAAAGAAAATAAACAAAAAAACAAAAAAAAAAAACCGCAGTAAAAAAAATAAAAAAACCCGGATAGTCCGTATCCCATTGCCAAAACACCTTTCTAATGCACGTTTAAGAAAATATATTTGTCAACTTGCAATGAGAAACAGGATTGGATAGCGATTGTATACACATATAAAAGGCCCAATGGAATTCTTTTATCGGCTCTATAAGAGTGTTTTTAAATTAACCTTTACCATCGGTTTAAGAAAGTAAATTATAACTTGATTGGCATAGCGAGTTAACGACATTTGGAGAGACAGTTCAATTCCTAATGTGACTAGCATTATGACAGATTCCACAATAAGACACTTTCTCCGCCTTTTTCAAAAATGAGGCTAAACAGCTGATGCCGATTAACGAATTATTGCTGCAGTGGAAAAGATGATTGTGCGGCGTTCTTATCTGAGCATGAAAATGAAAATAATATATATGGGTATCAGAAAAGATTGTAATGTAAACATATTGAATAGTGAATTTTTCGATTCGTCTATTTTTGCTTTTGTTCTTGAAAGGAGAAACCACTCTGATATTGTGTGGATATTTTCACATGAAATGAGCCATGTTTGCAATATTTTTTGCCATACTTTCAATGCTCCGTTCATGTGACACAGATCATTGTAGCTGAGAACACTTAGTGGATTTTTTGGTTTGCTAAATATTTCTTATTTGACTGCAAGGTTGTTGGAGATTCCATGTGAATACTCATCAATCTTTTGGGCAGTTTGAAAATTTAGAAACTGTACTACTTCTTAGATCTAGGAATGTGGTTCATTTACTGTTATTCATCTCTGAGACCAGTAAATATTATACTGCTGAGTACATGAAATATGGTTTGCAGGAATTACTGGTGACGGAACTACTTTGGAAAGCGATCGCCATTTTGGACTCACTTTGAACACTCTTAGTGGTCTGAGATGCAATACACTGTTCGTGATAGAATGTATTTGGAGTTGTATGCGACGACGATGGATTGCGGACTGCACACACGGATCTCGGACATATTTTAGTATAGTTCAAAATACATAATTGTATATTGTTTATTTTAAGCCGAACTGTTTGCGTTTCTGAGAGTTTATTGAAATCTAAATGCGTTACACAGATAAGAATTTATGATAATTGGTTTGTTGGCTGGTCAGTATTTTGCATTAACGTCCCTTTCGAGAATCTTTTCGACTCATACATTCATGCAAGGTTGTGCTCGGCGATTTACTGCTTTCGTACAGACAGGATTTTATCTGTTCACACTTGTCCTAGTGAAGACACCAAGAACCTACGCATTTCTTCTTGCGACGCCATGTTAGCGCCTCTTGCGACACAACCCTATTCTAACCCAGGAAATCCTTAGAAAATTAATTATTTTTGTTTACGTCCGCGTGTATTTTTTCACTCTATATTGAGACACTACCAAATGTACTCGTAGTATGATGTCACACAAATGATTGACCTTCAGTTTGGCGCCTTAGCTAGTAAGTATTATAGCAGGTGCCAACGGCCGTTTGTGGACAACGGAGACAATCCGTTTACAGTTAAGGTCATGATCCGAAGCTTCTAATTGGCTGGAGCGTATTTTCACTATTATTTTTTCAAGACGTCTTTATCGGTTTGGAAACGGGCATGGCCGAACTGGGCTCAAACTTCACGACCTCCGGTTGGCGAAGTAATCTCATATATAATTCCTATTGTATACTTCTGACCCTGAAGCGTACCTGCGACGGGGTCAATGCACAGGTTCTTGGAAGTAAATGTATGGGATCTGACGCGGAAGATCAAATGAATAATTAAGATAGATTCTATCCCACCCCGCTTTATTCTTCACACAGGGGGGGGGAATTCTACTTGTGCCTGAATTGTCGGTATGCATGCAAGAAACAGTTTATACCAAGGTAAGCGATTTATTTCTCGATATATTCAAAGGCTTCCATAGATAAGTATACATGGAATGTACCATTACAGGGAATATAAAACCCCGGAAGAGGCGCCGCACATACGCGACTTTCGTGAATTTTTTATTTACGAGAAAAGTAGGATGAAATGAGCGGGTTAGCTTAGTACCGGGCCAGTTTTCTAAACGAGTGAGTCGAATATTCTGGCCGAAAAAAATGTTTGTGCTTGGTCCTCATTTCTTTAAGAGCTGTCATGTATCTTATTGTGGTGGAGACGCGATATATGAAATTTATTGTAGAGTATATGAAATGTTTCCATCCTTATCCACGAAATATGAGCGACTTGGGCGACGGGAATTCTACACTGGAAATTTCGGACATAGTAAAGCTCTTTACTGAGGTGATACAGATCTATTTCCATGAAAAGATTATCTCAAAAGATGAATTGTAATTCAAAGGAAATATATTAAATGCCATACAAAATGCAATTCAATGTATAAAGTAAACTCTAATTAAATGTATGAAAATAGTAGGTGCTGAAACGTCCTTCACATTAAGGACCCTCTATACACTGCACACAAAAGAGCTAGTAATTTTAAGCAATTGGAGTTATCTGCCCTTACATCTAAACTGAAATATTCAGTAATATTGTGGATATTACCAAATTCTTAATCAGTTCAAGCATTTGTAACATGTCAGTAGGTAAAGATATGTTAACTGAACTTTTTATTTGCATGTATTGTTTTCATATAAAATGGCGAAGTAACAAAGTATGAAACGTAATCATAGTCCAAAAAAACACATACAAAATCGAGTGTAGGGCAACACGGACCTTCGACGAAAGCGAAGGCAGGATCAGGTGCCATGGAGGAGTAAGCATCCTCTGCAGACCGGTCACACCCGCCGTGAGCCTGTAGTCGAAACAAAGTAAACGGGGTTACCCGTCGTCAAATCTAGTATGAAAATGACGTCTAACAAATGGTATGAAACAAATCAGTCAACATATGACTTAGTTACTTATACATTCAATTGAGCAATGGTGATTTCTTTTCATCAATACTTCATATCTTTGAACATTTTTCCTGGGGATAAATGGCCCGTACCATATGTTATAAACTACTTAGATAAACTTAATATTAACACCTTAATGTGATTTAATTTTCTCAGTGTCTAAAAAAAAATTGTGGCTAGTGTTTAGAGGGTCGACGTCCTTAATTTGGAAGATTTAAAGGGGGTGTCTGCCAATACTGTAGTAGGTGCCGAAACGTCTTGGTGCCGAAACATCTTAGTGTCGAAACGTCCATAATTCGTCACAATACCCGCCTTGGATCTCCATTTCGAGTTCGTTCATTATACGTTCGTTTATAATGAACCTCAGAAACAAAGACAAGCTTTGCCAATGGAAATAAATCTTTAATTATTCTGGTTAACTAAACACAGAAGAATAGATGGTACGTAGTTTTGTTTTGATATGTTTCACATGATTTTGATTTTATGAATTTATAAGTACTTTATTACTTGATGTAAGCGAAATTGAATAGAGTACAATTAGCTCAGTCGACCTTGTCAACATAATATTTAGTTTCAGCAATGTTCATCAGTGATCCTTTTGTATTGCAATATTCTATTCTACAATGCTATGGACCTTACAGTAAAGGTATTTGGCGTCAACCGGTAATCAAATGTATAATTATCACATTCTAACAGCAAACCAATCACCCAATAAAAGAAGAATCCATATCATAGTTTATTTGGCTTTAGAATTCACTTTGGGTATTGCGATTTGTAATGACTGACAAATAAGTATATGGATTTGATGTCAGGTGAAAGACTGCAAATGCAAATAAAGGGGTTAAATATAGAACTATATATCAGATAATGTTTAGATATTGTGATATTGAAAGAATTTCCTCCAGTCTCAATAAGTTCACTTTTTATTCAAACAAAGAAACCTTTGATAGAACTAAGACATTTAAAAACACACGGTGAAATGAATGAATGCACATTGCTAATTTTGTAACAAAAGGTTCTTTCACTGTGAAATACTCGTGAGCTAATAAATGTACACCCCGGTGGATTTTATACGGGCATTCCAAACTTTAGAACTTTTAAAATCAGCATACATTGAAATTTTTTTTCTTTAATGCATCCTTTTATGGCTAACTTTATGGAAAAATAAAAATTAGCACCTCTTTTCGGGCAACACAACTGATTTTCTGGTGCACACCATATCTATACTATTAAATCAACAAAGTCGAAATTGGTGTCAATCTTATTCATCCACTGTTCACCGGACATACATTTATTTAAATTCAATATGCAGTTCCAGTTGAAGTTTAACAAGACTAAATATAATCATCGCCTTTGGGGGATTTCGGGGAGAACATGGGAAAAATCTCTACTCGGATCAACACACGCCACCTGGTTCTTAAACTTATTTACCATCGATGGATTTCCGGTCATTGACAAAACATTTCGCGAAATTATTTCTACTGTTTGTGGTGAAGGAAAAATGTTTCCACTGGGTAGATAACAATTTGACCCTATGTGAAAAAAAAATTCCCTCCCGTTCAGCGACTTGCATCAAAATTCTTTCAGAGAGTTGGTCAAAGACAAAGCTACCTCGTTTAGGGGTGGATCTAGGATTATGAGGCAGGGGGTCTTAGGCCCTCATGGGCCGAGGGGGTTTACAGATGTTATAGGGCTAGAAGTATGTCTCCCATGTAGTCATTTTATACTTTCCGTTATTTTTGAAGTGAAATTACTTAAAATGACACAAAATTTAAGAGTTTTTTTAAAATAAATATATACACATAAATTCTCCCAATAAAAGTAAAAATAAATCATTTGTCGTTTATTTCAGAAAGAGAGTCAAAAATAATGATTATATATGAACATTATAGAGGCACAGAGTGCACATCCTCTAAATCCGCCACTGCCGATCATTCAAAGTACATGTAGCGTCGGTTTGATGTTCCATCAGATACTGACCTGTATTTCAACTGAAACGTAGACAATTTCCAATACAGCCACTTTCAGCCAGCGCCTGCAATGACAATTAATAAAGCTTAAGGACAGACATTGTGTAAAATCAGTATAGTATACAACTACTTGCAAAATCTGTCTTTTCACTCGGTCAATTTCCAGAGTTCGGCAACTTGATGCAATTAGAACTATTTTGCCCTCCCCAGATTTTTTGATTGACAAAAAATATTATACATACAATATTGTTTACGAATGAGTTGTCAGCGACTTATCAAATATCTCCATATTATATATTTGATTCAACAGCTTATGTTATAATCTGACTATACATGTACCTTTCAATTCTAAATCCACGGGGGTAGGGGTGGGTGCTATATTTTGGTATATACAGACGTACCGGTGGGATGGGTCGCATTTTTGACAAGTTAAATATATCAATGGGATGCAATTTTCATCGATCTGTATCAATGGGTAGGCATTTTTACATGTCACAATTTTAATGGATGGTAAATTTCTTCCTCTAAAAATTGTAATCATGGAACCCCCCCCCCCCCCAAAAAAAACGAACCAAAAAAAACCCCAAAAACAACTCTGTGATGCAGATCTGCTGCAGCTAATGCTGGAGTTCATGGCAGACTTTTAAAAAAACGGGTACGTTAGAGAAAATTTGGCATCTTTATTATCAGTATCGAAATCCTTAGATATTCTGTAAAATAGATTAGGTTAAAGCTGAACATCTTTCTTTGGTTTTCGAAATGCGCAGGTCTTGGAGCTGCTACCCATAGTATTGGTGTTCGTGTTTTGATTTTAGAATGAGGTTATAAATAATCTTTGCTTGTTTGAGACTGGTCGAATTAGAATTAACATAAATATACATGAATTTATTATAGGATTCTTTTTGAAGAATTTTTCAATGTGTAAACTCTGGACATTTTACTCACAAACCAAGGAAAATTGTTACGCCATGTTTTCGGATTTATTGATGTGTAAATTCTCGTTTAAATTTCATTTTATCCAATCAAAACAATTATAATAAAGGGCATTGGAATTATTACAGGTTGAGAAAATCTTTATTTAAAGATCTTATCAATTCCTTTTCAAATACGTTTTTCTGTCTTTTACCTGTTTAAGTATGGATACCTGAATGATCAGTTTTATGTGGCGAGAATAGTTGCACGGGTATAAATGGAGATGTGTTTTTTATCATTC
>CAJDSM010132768.1:5581-16867 GCA_903981925.1 Ostrea lurida | reverse complement strand
CAACGCACTGGAAAACGAAAATATTGGCATAGAATATGTTTTGTATTGGAGAGAACAAGATGCTGTATAACATGGAACACAAAGGTTTATATGCAGCAGGTCGTGTCGACTTCAGTCAAGGATGATGCATTGTAGTGTATGGATTTTCAAAAAAATCCGTCCTTCGATCTTAACAAGATAAAATAATATCCCCAAATCGTTACGAAAAGGTAAAAAAAGATCCGAATTCTGTTTCTAACAACCGTAAGCTGAGCTGAGATTTCAGAAGCTAACAGTAAAATTGTTTTTAAAAACAAGTCATCACTGCGCTTCTTTGTTGTGGTTTTATATTTCGCTCACATTTATAATATGTTTTGATGATGTACTTTACTAGTTCAAGGACTCAGACTAACTCAGTGATAGTTATTGAAGATATTAATATCTACAAAACAAGGCGTTTAAAATCTCACCCCATAGTTCGATGCTTTGATATAAAAATTCAGATGTTTTCGAAAGGAGTATAGATTATCTAATCACAGTACAGTTTGCAATCTTGGGAGTAGAACTTTTGAAAACACTCTCAGAAAAAAAAAATAACTTCCTTTTTGTTGGGTTTTTTTCCCCTGATGTTTGATATTGATTTCTTTTCACTGTATTGCGCTATCACCAATGGCTCATTATGTTTATGCAGCATTCGACCGGATGATAAATTACACCGGTATAAGACCCATATAGTTTGGAAAATGCGATTTTAAACGATAGTTATGAAAACATTTGTAACTTAAAACTATCTGTAAATAAATTTCCTCGATACAAAAAGGCAAAGTTAACATCGTGTCAAACGTAATCATAATCCAAAAAACCATATACAAAATCGAGTGTAGGGCAACAGGACCTCCGACAAAAGCGAAGGTAGGATCAGGTGCCATGGAGGAGCAATCATCCTCTGCTGACCGGTCACACCCGCCGTGAGCCTGTAGTCGAAATAAAGTAAACGGGATTACCCGTAGTCAAATCCAGTCCTTAGATCTGAGGTATTGGTCATACTCAAACGTGTTTTAGTGTACCGGATCAGATGAGGGACATATATTGTATATGTAGGCGAGTGCATGCAAACTTATTTTTCCGGATTTTGTATTCATGTCGGAACAGGGTTGTAGTTACGATATATATGACAGACGAAAGACGCCATGCTCGGGTGAGATTTTATGTAAAATTAAATTTAGAATTGTTTGCTTGTTAGTATTGAAGTCTTAGTATCACCTTGTTTAAATTGCTTTAACTGCCTAGTTATAAATTTGATACATGAACACTAGCATACATTGATATACAGTATGAACCTATTACCACTGTTCATGTGTACTATATAATCATGCTATTTAAATGCCAAAATATTGTGTCATGCTCTCATCAATGCAGTATTTGATCCATAACTTAAGCTGTAGTTGTATGATTAGTGACAAAGTACCAACATTACATGTATAGACTAGAATGAGTCATGTAATAATCAAAGAATATACACTAGGCAAATGCTAAAGCGTAGGACATTTAAGAGGTTATCAAATACTGTACATTCGCCTCTGAAGTAAAAAGGAATACTAAAATTTTATAAGAGAACTATTTTTCTAAACATATCTATTAAACAAATTCAAGGGAAGTGGATTGAAGATTATAAGTAACACCTAAATGAACTAAGATAACAACTCATGACAGGACGATACACGCAGTGATTTCTAATAACTGTCCAAAGAGTTATACGGACTAAAGAAAAAATTCTTACAATGTAACAAGATTTAATATACTCCTTGTGCAGACAGACGGTGATTGATGATCAAGTCTCTGTCGCACGACAGTCCACCACTGGAGAAGCCCACCAAGCGAATGATACGAATTCAAAGCCGCTTAGATCATATGACAACTAGTAGTTAAGTATCTCACTTTATTTGTACTCGTCATTCATTAGGCCAGAGCATACGCAGATTGCACTGCAGTATGCGAAAACAGCTTACAATTAATACAAATAGATACCTATGTTGTGATCATAAGGGTGCAGTCTAGTCATTACTTACTTTTATATGTCCTTATCACATAGGCACATTCATGCACGATATCTACCTAGCGATTTTAGCAAACATACCAGTTTATTAGTTTAGCCATATTCCTCAGCAGCACCGCCATTGCCTATAGAGAAGCGACACGGCGTATAGATTGATGTATTAAAGACTTTGCAAGGTCCAATTACCGAGTGAATCCTATGACTTATGAAAAATTGATGTACCTATACGTATGAGACACATGCTTCAGAGCTCTACAGATCGCCTTTATAAGAGACTCGATGTTTTTAATGGCGATAGAAAACGAAAGTAGTGCTACGGTTGCTTTCCATTATTTATGACATAGTCTTTCTTGCTCCATGAGTTGGGGGCTTCGTAACAGAGACCTTTTTCCTATAATTATTACAAAAAAGATGCTCAAATATTACTGCTGGGACGCTGCATTGATTTCAGTAGTGAATAACGTGTCCAACATACTGTTATGATGGTCAAAATACAAATTAATCATATAAAGCCGCATTGCGCTATCTCGCAAATCTCGTCCGAACATTGCGATTAGCGTTATGCTATGTCCAGAATCGCTACTTCACGCGTGCCCCGGATCAATTCCGCGAGTACTTCTAGCTACTGAATAATTCATATTTTAGACATAACTTACTTTGATTTAAGCGACTAAATATAGGTGTAACTGAAAATTTATCTAGCAGTTCTACAACATTCTTGTCTTTTTCCGATATCGCTAATGGTATCCATAGAGTATTGGTACTCGCAGACTGACACCCGACATGCAGCGAACGAATGGAATCATAGTAGCCATGGAAGAGCTACTTTTACGGATCACGTGTAATCTAGCAATTCCATTTACATTCAATCTTTAACTGACTAATCAATTAACATTTTCTTAGCGAATACCATACATATGCTGCGACTGGAGAATACCAGATGGCCTCGAATGGTTGATGCGACGAAGTTTCGAGTGTGTCTGTCGTTGCCATCCAATATGACCCCGCCCCCCATTTTCCCTTGCGAGGCACAGATGCCCGATCACCTTCTTATGAGTCGCAGTTGTTAAGGCTTTTTATTTGTAGATACGTGAAGTCCCCATCATTAGACCTACGGTAGTAGGTTAGACTGTTGTTGAAGGGCGGGGGCGCAAGTTCTAAATGTATGAGTGTGAACTCTTAAGACTCTGAAATTAATTAATACTGTATTTACGTCCCACTCAAAGAATATTACTACATGATGGAAGAGCGCTCACCATTAAGACCGTGCTCTCACGAAGTCGTGCTCTGTCAAAAGTTATAGGCCTGAACGACCGGCGACCGTGCAGGGCCTTTGAGGCGAGGCAACAACTCTGCGATCTATTTTTACAGCCAACACCTGGCGGTTGTTAGGACACGGCGAGCCTAAATCAGAACTTTTTTCGGTAATCACATACCAGAATAAATAGACCGCCCATTTCAAGTCGCTCTTACGACACGCAAGGGATGCTGGAGGCCCTCTCTCTAACCAGGATACTCAAGCCCGCACCGTCAGTGTCAAGTGGTATTGTTTTGGAATTACATAGCCCATAGTGCAGAATTAGAATTTAACAAGAAGGAAGGGGAGGACAGTAGAGTTGATCTTACTGTCTGCAGGACGCACGCTGGCTGGCCGACATCTGGCGGACACGAAGCGTCCCCACACAAGTCTCACCTGACTATTGATCATCAGACAATATCGACTGTTACTCGCCCGTCATGGTGTAGCGTGGGGCCAGTGCACGACGAGTCGGGGTTCGTACTATATGTTACAACCCCACAAGCTTTACATTTTATCGGACCCCGTACAGCCCCTTTCTTGCTCCCCTCTCCGTCCTACGCCGATGAGACGCAGTAGAACTGTGTCCGTCGGTAATCGGCGGAGTCTTTGTGCACCGGTCGTCTACTAAAAATACAATGTGCAAGATTAATCAACTTGCTGACTCCCAAAGGACATGTGTACTACGCTTGCTGTAAAGCAGAAACACTTCTCGTCATAGTCATTACCTTTGGATATGTTTAGTGTACCACTCGGAAAGCTGAAAGTCTATATTATCTTATCTCTCACAGGCATCCCGGTTTACAGACATCATGCCATTCGGTGCACTATAAGATAATGTCAACAGATCTCCTCTTTCTTTCTATTACAGAGGATGATGCTCAAGCCCTATCACGGCTCTCCTCTCTAGCGTCTAATACACTCGACTACCAACTCGCGCGCAGCGCAGTTGATGACTCCACCTCTCCCTACCCTCACCGGTCTTCAACGCCATCCTTTCGCGACTATCTTCGGTAGATAACAACCTGCCATGTATCACCCCGGAAAACAATAAATTAAGATTTATTTCTATATCAGGGTTACTCTCAATTTAGATATGATTAGCAACAACAAGCTAATGTTCATTAGATAAGATCATTACATTTTTAGTTTCTCCACGATACTCACACTACCCGCTCGTGATTTGCTCATTGGATTGACTTAGCACCTATAAGTGGAATTAGTAGAGTTGCATTTTGAGGTCACGTACCTGGGAACAAATATATTATTTGCTCTATCAAATGGATCACTTGTATTTTGTTATAATTGTCAACTTTTACTTTAATCATATTTACTGACTTAAGATTAATTAAAATTACATACTAGTGATATGTTTCAGAGGTCGTTCTAGGAGTTAGCATATATAATTTTGCTAGTGTTATGTCACCGAGATTTTACATTCTTCAGATTCTTCCCGTCTCTTTCACGATATTCTGATTTCAGTCATAATGCATAGCACACGGTCGACAGATGTGTCATACCGATGTGTAACATGATGTACCCTGTGTCGCTGTGCTACCTATTCGCATTATCAACTTACCGACCTTATACATACTTACAGACTTTCTATTTTCTTTAAGAATTAAGTGCACCTGTCCTATTACATCTACGAGATACTTAATGTCTACAGAGCATCAATGTTTTTTCTTGACGACTGAAAGAAGGTGATAAGTGAATTAATCTTACATATTTATAAGCTCCTGATTTTTCTATCATTAGACAAAGGTTCATGTTGTCATTTGCGATCTAGATCATCTATATTTATTGCGCATCAACGATGATATAGTTACATGCCATGCTATCAGCGTCAGATACAACTACATTAGTATCTCATCTAATATATTATTCTCTTTTTCCTGCCAGTCAGATTGAACTATCTCTCTGAACTCGGTTGTAGACATATGACAACATCCTTACACCTCATCTACATCAATAATTATTTGTTCACCTAACTCTAGCGTATATGAACCAGACAAATCACTCTCCGCTTATAACCATGATCTAATCTTGACATCATATCTCGTATACTCAAATATCATCTCCAGAATAACCTTATCGAATATGAGCACATAAATCATTGATATCGTGTTAACACTTTATATACAGACTTTCTTGCAACATATTATACTTGAGACCGCTTATTAGACATCAGCCGTTGCAAACTCTGTACTATTCGAGATCTGTGCCTTCGTGTCCATCAAATAATAAAATTCATCTGCAAAATGCCACCTAGTGATCTAAGTATAGTATAGAGCAATAAAGTTGTAATTATCTTTGCATTGTTAATACATTTATTTTTAATTTTAATATTGACATCATTTATCAATCCAAAGTTAGAATCAATATTATCGAGATCGCTAATTTAAAGTCTGGCATTCTGCTACACTCAGGTAACAATACATTACAACTATCGCTCCAAGCGCCCGCATCATGATGATGAGCTTGTATTACGACACCCGTATAAATTCAGTATACATTACGGGATACGAGTTTATTAATCTGGCATAGATTCACAATAATCATGAGCGACAATTAACAGTGTCGGTCCTCTTACTAATCCATCTGCTCTATTTCACTATATCATAGTCGATGTATATCGTAGTATAATATAGATAGAGATGTGAGAAGATGTAAGGAGGAATTGATGTACTACACGTAGAACCATAGAACGCTGGCACTAATTGAGCTCGCTGACAAATGAGAGATCGAAGATCCAAGATTCCTTGCAGAATATGTATGGGTAGACATGAGATGAGAGAAGCTAAGAATTCGAGATGATGCGGAGAAGAGATTGATAGTAGGTAGAGATTGTTATACATACGTTTAGAGTGCAGTTACTATACCGTAACTATCAAAAGCGTTACGATGTGACATAATTGTCGATTGAACACGTCTAGCCGCTAGACTATGAGATCCACTAAGCCGACTACATGATTATCTGTCAATTTGTACTTTCTGCTGCTACATGATTTACATCGTCGCAAGATCCTCTCCATACAACGGAAATTAAAGCGTGTTGTGCAGTCGATAGTTTTCTATGTATGACACGTGACACGATACTTTTGTGTCTCAAAAGAAATCAGTACAGCATAGTCTTATCAAGAAATTGCCACATACAGATTGCGTTACAGTTCACTTTTTTGCACGTACTATTCTAGTAAGAAAATGATTGAAGATACACTATATTTTAGCGACTCGATTTAAATACTAAACTATAGTTACAATAATTTAGTTGATATAATCTTGTCACAACACCCGACCTAAAATGAAAACGTTCCCACGCGTTTAAGTACGGACCTCACTCGGCTAGCGGGAACTAAAGACGGACCGTCTTTTCAGAATAGGTTCGAATATATGAACTACTACATTATGTGTAGACGTGGATTAATTTGTGTAATTAGTTATAGCCAGCATTAATTCTTCAAATGTAATAGTAACATTAGACATAGCACCTTGTTTAACATTAGCATGAAAGTAGTTCCACTGTCCATCAGGGTATTCGGCAATGAATTCAATATAACACGGTCTCCACAGTGGCGGACTCCAGGAAGCTGCTCTAAGTCAAAAGGTGGTTCTCACCACTTAATCTGGTTTTCAACGGAGAGCTGCCATGTTAATAGCATGTATTCATTGTGATCATCTCTAGTTCTAAGCAAAAATTCGCTGATCGACATGGGAATTTGGGGTGTGTGTTCGTATCGGGAACTTTATGCGAGTAGGGCACGTGAGATTCCACTCACGCTCCCGTGGAATCGAATCCACTTCTGTTGAACATTAGACCTACCATTGGTCAACTAAACTCAATAACAACGGCGGTCAAATCGGCTAATCGTGTATATCTTATTGATACATAGTGTTAATTATACATTACTCATATAAACAAATTTTGTATGCAAAATATACATATCTAAATAATTAGAGTGCAAATGCAATACTATATAGGACCAGTATGCGAGAGAGCAGGTAAACAAGTTCCGCTTTTATTTATTAGTATCATTGATGGAGAATGTGACACAATTTTTATAAATTAACTTTGCGCCCATTAGTGAATAGACATGGAGTATTATCACTTAATTTAATAACAATGTCTCTCGTCCATCGAAGTTCTGTTTTTTCTAGCACAAACCGTCTTAAGCTGACGCTGAGGTAATTACGTCTCATACGCACTAGATTATAGCTCATATCCTTATTATATAGGCCCTATTACATAAGATTCAATTATGATTGATTAATTTTCAAAACAAGTGGCAGTGCCGGGAGGCGGGTGCGGGGCTATCTTGTAGTAATTAGCACTGTGTCTCTCTCTAATGAGTTACACTTACTCGTTCTGCATCTCTATAACTACTTATATACTTTATGCCAGAGTGAGTGTGTGGGTTTGGATGTATGGTTATTGTCTGTTATGTGACATTCTTTTATTTCAATATATGTTGATTTATTGTTTTTTCTATTTTATCTCTATGTTGCATAGTTATTGATTCGTAATTTAACATGAATGATTCGTATATTTGTCATAGTGGTACGAAAGCAGACACAGGACAGCTTTTCCCGTACACATTACAGATGAACCCAGAGATAGATTTATAGCTTTATTAAGCTATGCTTCTATGCTAGATGCTTTAGTACTTAACAGAAATGGGGTCACCCCCGAGTTAGGTCTTCAAGCTCGTGAGCAAGAGAGATCTCCTGATTAGAGCGTCATTAATAATAAAAATCGTTGCCTAATACACAGTAAAGCCAACGATTGTTTTGACAATTTGCCGTTGAGGACGAGCGTCATTTCCTTTTTAGGAACTATTTTGTTAATAGAAAAATACACGTCTCTCATCATATTGTATCCTATAGTTAACAGATTATCATATTCTGATAGGAAGAATATTAGTACTCTTAACTCGTTATATTGCGTGTTATGGAGAACCATTGTTTTTCTTATCACATTCTCAGTCAATACACCATCTTTGTAATGCACTAGGATCCCTTACCTTATTTTAATGTTGACACACCTACTTACATTATTTATGAATTAGGTTCCTTTTAATAAGGTCAACCTGCTAGTTTTGCTCGTCTATTGATAACTAAAATTAGTGCAGCCTATACAACTGGTATCCCACCATATGCTAACGCAATTCCGAATAGTCCCTATCACCACAGCCGGTTATGAAAATGCCACCAAAGAAACGACCAATTGGTAAAGACTTTGGATAAAAATAAACATTTTAGTAACTCGACCTTTGTTCTTCTTGAAAGTAAGCAAAGCATGGCTAGCTATTAGCACTTCCGAGATACTTGTTTGGACTTTACGTGCATTGAAATGATGAAGTAACTTCCGTATACTTTTTCTCAGAAAAACAAGGAGCCTATGCGGCTTTCTGGATTTATAGCAGTCAAATCTTTTCCTAAGAAGCTCAATAAATACTTATTATAGTTTACGAGCATACTAATAATTAGAGCAAGCTATTATTTAGTGACTAATTACTGTGAAACATGAGGAATTATGATAGATTATCACGTGTCGATGTCATTATGCTTTATTGATAATTACAGGTACGAAAAGAGAAAATGCTTCACTTTATAGTGTTTCAATACTCTCAAAACTATCTGTAAATAAATTTTCCTCGATAACCCCAAAAAGGCAAACGTAACATCGTGTCAAAAAACGTAATATCATAATCCAACAAAAAACCATATACAATATCGACGTGTAGGATGGCAACGGACCTTTTACCACACAAAACGCGATCTGGTCTACCTCATAACGTTTAACGTTCGCAGCATTTTGTTGGACTGATCGCTGTACGTTTAGCTCTTTATCATGGAGAATGTGTGAGCGACAATTTTGTTTAACAATTCACCCTCCGCAAAAGACCGTAGCCGATGTGATCCATGCGTTCATGCACACTTTTCAAAAACAATGGAATACCGTGACTTAGAGCCTAGGACGTAGCGTTTTGCCGATAATATACAGTTCATAGACAGTTAGATTACCACCAACCCCAATAAAGCCTTTGATATCATTGGTTACATGCGAGTGTACATCATGTCACAGTCATTTGAAAGCCATCGCTCAGATAGCACATTAAGAACTTAAGTATGCAATCAATAATTGTAGATAGGCTAGCCTAGACTAGACATTGGTCTGATCAAGAATTGAGTATTTGTCGTCTTCTACTTCAAACCTCGTAACAGTATACGTCTGCTTGGCGATGTGTGATAGCGTACATATCATAAGTAGCGCCATCAGAATGCGATTATACGGCTGCTTCTACAATCATCTCGACTAGACAGTGAAGAAAGTAGTGACTACTAGAGGCACTAGAATATTATTCTATATCGGGTACTTAATCCTTTCCAGCCAACTGTGTTGAGAGATATGTTGCGCACTGTTATAAGTCCAATACATGTCCAATTAACCATTTGGAATTTAGAATTCATTTAAAATTTTCATCATGTCGACGATTTATGATGCCAGATATCACATATTCACATACAGCCATAAATAGTTCAAATCCGTCTCCTGTCCTAAACTCTACTCAGCTATTCATAACTGATCTTGGTCAACCATGGCATATCTAGTTACTGATGCAGTTTTACTTAGATATAATATATAATTTGCCTGACACGCTAAACTGCTAAATAGACAAGCTTGCCAGGGTGCTACAGGTTTTCCGCTGAACTCCCGCATCCCGAGTCCCTTAAGCGCATTGAATTAAGGCCTCCTGACGCCTAAAGATTTAGGTTGAATTTTTGAGAAGAAAGCCGTATTTTTTCTGGCTGATTGACATACCGGTATGTCTCCTTGTACTGATCATTAATACTCAGTTCAAGCATGTGAACAACTTTGCATAAATGTGTAACCATTTATAATATTCATATATGAACAATTCCTCTAAGTTAATAAATTGATCAGAGCATACATATGCATAATGAAATTACAGATCTGAACTTTGGTAAAGATGAGCTTTAATTGCTTGTGTGTAAGACTTGGGCGAGAACGTGTGCAAAGCTTTTGCGATGGAAGTTTAATAACATGTAATGTGAAGAGTTCTGAACTAAATCAAGGAATAAACTTAGAAAATAATAATAAATTGAAACACTGTTTCCGGTACACATGTATAACTGCCTACATCTTAGAAATTTTTATACTGAAATGCCAATTAGCGGATAACACAATAATATATTTTTTTTTTTTTGTTCGCGTATGCAACAGTTAGAAAACAATAGGTTGTCTAGTATTGCTAACTTATGTTCAGTTCATTAAAAGTAATGTATGCTTTAAGACTGCCACATTATCATTTTAACTTAATACTCCGATAAATAAATAACTGACTAGATGTTCCGTAAGAAATATTCATAGTAAACTTTAAAACCTTCAGTTCCATATTTATCAATAGATCATACGTAATGTTCAGTGAGAGCCACAGCAGCATACAACAACATACCTTAGAGATAGCATTGTGCAGGCGTTAAGTCGGCCGAATTTAACTAGACATAGCCGAGAATGGTACTATAGAGAAAATTCTCGCTCGGAATAGGGTATAAATGCGCACAGTCAGTGAACTTCTGACTAACCTTCTTAAATCGCCACTCTACAATAACGTCCAATTCCCCCGTTACAAATCTCCAATTCCACGAAATATCCAGCAAGTTAATCAATAATGTTCGATAACTTAGTGTGCATAGATGACGTGCTTCGAGTTCTTCCCTAAGACCAGCCTTCACTACAGAGTGGGAGCTCGATTAGTATCATAAGATGTAAGTGCACATCAGAGGTTTTGAGGGTTTTTCATCTCTATACAAACACAGCAGATAATCATCTTATGTGCCCAGAGGATTATAACAGCCATCCCCTGTGAACCGGTCACACCCGCCACGAGCCCCTCCCCCCATACGTCATTTCATTTTTAAATGTACCTTG
>CAJDSM010132723.1:0-16354 GCA_903981925.1 Ostrea lurida | reverse complement strand
CATTTATTTCATCTTGGAGTTGTGTTTTTACGCCGTACACCATGGTTTTGCTGATTTGAAGGCAATACAGATGCTGTTCCTCATACTTTGACCTTTGTGTTTATGATTAATATATCAATTTCATTTACTTATTGCTCTGGAATATGACTTTTACTTAGTGTCAGCTTCTTCATCACAGCATTGACAAAAAATTGTGTGCAACATTTTACAATTATGGAACTCGACAACCTACAGGTACGATATTTCAGTGTGAATATAACTTTGATTTCAGAGTGCGAGGACGGAACATTTGGATACAATTGTATGGTGACTTGTAGTGGTCACTGTGCTGGTGGACTACCGTGCAGTAAAACAGACGGCTTATGTCCAGGAGGTTGCATGGATGGATGGACAAATCCTTACTGCAGCGAAAGTAAGTCATACTTCATAGTATTGTTCTCTCGGTATGAGCATTATAAAACAGACGTAAATTTGATATTGACGTGAGAGTAGATATGTGATGTCCCAGAAAAAGGTTCCAGGTACAACAAACTACATGCATTCCAATTGATTGCTCTATGTTATGTATCTTTTGAATACATTACCTCATATATGTAATGACCAGTGAATGATTGAAGAAATTTATCGATGAGTCAGATCGTTGGTCTAGGATGGAGGACGTGGTGTCTTCTGATAAATGAGATATGTATATAAGTAATGTAAATCCTCATAAAATTATATATATATGGTCTTAATCTTATAAATATGGCTTACACTGAACAAACTTGTTGTAAAGCTATTATCTTTTTGGCTATCCAAATGATCCTAAGATCGTCTGTTATAGTGTCCTTCTGTATCAATTTATGAACAATTATAAAATATCATTTCTTCTGTAAGATCAAATTCAAATATCCATAAACAGTAGATTTATCTCATATTATCTTAAAATTGTCAATTAAAAAGATAAAGGAAAACAACACGGGCATTAGATCTGCGAAAGCATGCTCACAACGTGACTCTCCGTTTTGCTATTTCAGGGTTGCTTACTGGAAACAAAAGTAAGTTTTAATTTAATTTTACTCTAATCAATAATCATGTAAAAATATATTATATCTTACGGATATACGGATGGGGGTGGCGAAATTTGGTATTTTTATAAGTATATATACTAAAGGCTCACGGGCGGGTGTGACCGGTCAGCAGAGGTTGCTTACTCCTCAGGCACCTGATCCTGCCTTCGCTTCGTCGTAAGGTCCGTGTTGCCTTTTACACTCGATTTTGTTATGTATTGTTTTTTTGGGACTATTGATTACGGTTTGGATACTTTGTTACTGGTTTCAGCTCATTTTATTTAGAGCGCTTGACTAAACAGGGAGATATAGATAATGGTCGTGAGACGTGCAAAAGTCTATTGCTTTTCCGCAACTGAATACATCGGTATAGCCTTGAGAGAGTAAGCCACTATAAGTACTTATGAAAGAGTGACTTTTCATTCTGTAGAGTTATTGAGAGCAGTTCCCAATGCCCTGGGAACATACGTCTATTAATTCGTGCTGGTATGCTGACATTGAGCCGAAACGCAGATCTTAAATCACTTACAAACTCTATAGTAGCTCACTTTATATGTAGAGTAACCACATCCGCTAAGATATCTAGTTCAGGTTATAAAGGAACATAATGACTTTTCAACGCATCGCTCAATCCCTTTTCGAGTCAACATTACTAATGTCATCATTTAAAATTCTCCAAGATGAAAAACATAATAGATATATTTCGCTACTACTCTGTGTAAAATGCTATATTTAATTTGCCAATACGTGACCAAGAAGGCTCTGGATCTTCTGCGTCGGACTACGTCTCTCTAACTAAATAATGATGTGTAACAGACACGGAGTTTGCAAGAATGACGGGATGTAGGGATAAATGGAGTGAATACTACATAGAAAACTAGATTTCAAAGTGTCGACGGGAATATACAATAACGTCAGTATATGCTTAACACAATAATTTTCCGCATTCAAATGATCCTAGGTAATACATTCCACATAGCTTAAATAAAAACTGCTAATTATACTAAATATCAATGCTGAGAGTCTATACATTCGATATATGTTTGTTATAGTGCTGTTACAATCAACAAGTAGGCACTCTCACGACGCAAAAGACGGAAATAATGCGTCCTAGTCTCACGTACAGAAGTGTTGACTAATTTTTGGGAGAGAATAAATAATTATGAGACAATGCTTACTGTAGCTGAGTATCCTGTGGAGGCTCACACCTGTAACACCGAAAGGCTGGTTCGCGTATTAAGGTTCACAAAGACCACAGTTTTAATGTATAAGACACCTTACTTTGAGATATACTACTTCAGGTAAAATATGAATTAACCGAAAAGAGATTACAGGTCTCGAGAGATTTCTATGCTGAGAGACGCGGAAATAATCCACCTGATTCCTACAACAGTTTTCCGTGAATGGCAGTATAGGGATTAAAGTCATCTGATGCACAGCATGGTATGTAAAGGAATAAGTGTAAAATGAGAGCTAATTTACGAACAAAAATTAATTTTGTGTATTTAGAGCTATAAGATCTTTAGTGATTAGAAAATAAAAGAGTAAAATGTTTGAAAGTGTGGAGAGGAAGGCAATAACTTAGACTACCTTTCCTTTGTGATTTCTGGCGATCCAGCATTGAGATGGGTCATGATGGTCATAAAAATGGGCTCTGTGAAGAATAAGATCTGCGCATTTTTAAACCGGCGGCGACGCGGAGTATGCAAGCAGCTCGGGCAGAAACTGAGGATGGTTTCCTGCTACCGGATCACCAATCGACGGCATGTGCATATCTTGTTAATGAAAGACGTCCTGCGTGGGGATTGTTATGATTGACAAACTTTATCAAACTTTAATATATCTAGTGAGCTTTCTTTCAGATTAATATTATGATAAATTTTGCTTGTTTATCACATACAAAACATGAACGTGAGCGACCCGAAATCAAAATAACAAGAATTTCAATAGTTAAATGTTGTGAAAAACCACAGACCACGAGTGGAGTATCTGAGGAGTTATATTTCAGGAAAACACCTCTGCTGCACTGTCCACAAACACAGAAGTATTTTGGCTGCTGTAAAGTATAGATATTTTCAGGGCATGCAGCTTGGGTTTCTTATTGAGGATAATTGATTATATTTTTAATGAGCTCACGCCTCGTTCTTGTGACAAATGAGAATGAGGTCTTACCACCAACTGTTAGGAGCACTAATGGGGACTACTATATGGGCACTCGCTTTCATTGGGCACGACAGGTACTCGTACTGTTTATATTCATATGCCATGGAAGCATAAGATGTTATGTTACCAAAAACCTGTTAGGGAGCAACTAAACACACTGAAAAATGTTAGGCGTCCCGAAACTCCTATGTCATACACCTTTATACAAATAAATGCTAGTATAAAATTAGTTTGGATGTCTTTATCTCAATTAATCATATCGCATTGAGAAATTATTTCAAACAATTCAATCGTACCATATTTTTTATAGAGTATTATTCACCCGAGAGAACAACGCAACACATAAAGGTTTACATTAACTTAGATATATGCACTATGATCATGCAAGTCAATATTTATGGATATTTCTAACTTAACATAGGAACAACTCTTAATGGATCAGACATGAGAAAAAACATAATACATTTTATCATTTGAACTTCAATATTGGAAGTTGCATTATAAGTCGTGATTTGCACGCTTGAGAGCACGTTTTGCAAAATTGAATCTATATCGTATTCTCTTTTTCTGTGGACGCATTATGACTTATCACTGAACAATCCAATCATCACCTGCTTTATGTGAAGAAAATGTGCTCATATCCCAAGTTGAATTTTCGATTACGCACGAACCGAGAGCAATGCATTGTGCGTACGTGCGGTACTTTTATTAGAGGCGCAAGGAACCAAACTACATAACAAAATACAAGTTGCATGCCTGCATGAGTTACTAAGGACGAATCTAGGTTTAAGAAATAGTCGAGTATGTTTGCACTTTCTAGTGTCCGTTCAATTAATAATGACCTTATTTGTGATTTACAAATTACATTCATAAGTCATAATGTTTGGATCTGTATTATGTTTCATATGCATTCTAGTTTAGTACACATATCGACTCAATCTTATTCTCTAACTAGATTAGATACTGTTACGGGTAAATTTACTCGGAACTTTCACTCTTCAGAGACTGAAGGAGCTCACACGGAGAGAGGAAGTGTTATTGAGAGAAATCAGAACTACGGAGGATTCTTACCACTCCTCCATGTGCATAATCCTATCCACCTTCGCTGATTTGAGTCAGAGGAGGCTCCACAATTGGTCGTTGGGACTCAAACACATGCGCAATTTTACGACTGAAATTTACAATGTAATATTTTTTATGGTATTTATGACATACAATAGTTTGAGACACAATACCCCTGAAATACTAGAGTCTGCTCTGATTATGTATTACCATAATGGCAGATTTGCATTGTCAACAGGATAATAACTTTTTGGTTCATTGGGACAATTTTTTTGTGACAAGTATCACAAAGAATTGTTTGGACTTATGACATTTAATAACAATCAAAGGTACTGTCTTACGCAGCATATGTGCCGCACTAAATTGCTATCAACTCTCAAAATTTCTAAGTAAATAACTGTCGTATTACCATCGAAAGATTAGATCACCACTTCTGGTTGCATACTAGAGGAAACCAATTGCTCGCTCAAGTGGTATCTGTCATTAATTCTACTATGAACACGCGTCCGACCGAGGACAATTTAAGCTAAATCTCGATACGCCAGGCTAAGATACAAATCCCACAATACACACACGTAAGAGCGGTCTGATAATGACGTTATATGGATTATAAATATCACCACCAGGAAATTTTTTTTTTGGCAGAATTTCAATAACAACGAAATTTTTTAACATGTATCGTAAAGTAACTTTGTTGTTTCTTACAAGTTAATAACTAGTAAGCCCAAACAACAAATGTAAATAAATAATACTAAATTACGCTTTTATATAAGTTATTACAAGGAAACTATAGAGTACAAAAATTTATAATACCATAGACCAATTTGAATCAGTTGGCCCTAACACATTTATTTCCGACTAACGATTGGGTATGGCGCTAGTCAAAAGTGAATAATCCAGGCGGAGAGGGAGGCGTTGAGGGATAAATATGAGAGGTTCTGGGCGAATGCTTAATAATTTTTATTTTTTTAATTTTTTCAACTCATTAATATGACTTATAGTTATATATAGATAAAAAAGTCAAACATAATATAATACACCAACAAAAAAAACTAAACCTCAAACACATAATAAATACAACTCAACTTCCCCTCCCTAAATTACAAAAATCGAATCATCACGTGTCCCACCGAATAGATAGACACAACCACAAGGTAAAGGTGATGGATGTTATATCAACAATTGTAACATAGATAGTTATTGATAGCTTTGTTAAAATTATATTATTTTAAATGCATTAAGCGGATAATAGCGTTGTATGGCATTTTCAGTACAATAGTATGATTTGGTTTCAGTAGAAACATAAGATGCGGTAACATGACAAAGAGTTAACCGTGGGGGCGGGGGAGTAGAGCGAGGGACGTAAATCCCGCGCGATCTGATTTATTTTATAACACATATTCGAATCTATACCGTTTATTCTCATTTGCAAAAGAGTATCTGTTTTAAATTGACACTTTAGACGGTTAATGTGTTAATATAGCGAGGAGATACAACAAGGGTCACATTAGTGTATGGTACAGCTTAATCAGACAAAAACTGTGCCCACTATCTCGGTTTAATCGCTTCAATAGTGACCTAATAGTGCCATTAGCACCAATCTAATTAGAGATAATGTTGTAACAATAAGCTCAACCGTTTTCGCAAAATGATGCAACTAATAAACTCAATAAATTATATACCACTGCTCATACTGTATTCTGTTATTTGTACTAAACTTAATTTGTGATTGGTAATAGCTGTTCATATGTGTACAGTCACTAATAAACTCATGGAGTAAAAGCCATTGACAAGCGTCTGTAAGCATAATCCAATTTTCGTGACTATTAAATTAAGTTTATAACTTAGTGTGATATTAAGTCCAGTATGGCTGATTTAAGGGTGGGGGGGCACCAAAAAAAAAATTTACTAAGGTGTAAAGCGATAAGTTAAAGTAGTAGTGCAAACTATAAAATCCATCAATTGCTCACTTGGAAGAGAAAAGGAAATATAATCTACCTAATTCATTTATTGTGAGCTTAGCGAAACTCGGTTTTTAATAATTTGACAATATTTCATAAACGTCTTTGTAACTTGACGAGCATATTCAAGTAAATCGAGTGATATCTTGAGCGCGGCTATTTAAAGTTTTTCTCCGCCGAGCAGGATTAGTCACAATTTTCTAAATTATGGAAATATACTATACAACTCCGCAGTTAGATACAACGGGCAATATTAATGTGACTCATTACTACGTTATAAACCTTCAAAAAAATCTGGTTGGGAGACTTTGAATTTGAGTATCATCATTGCTCTGTGTAAAAATTGATTAGAATCAGAAGAATTTCTTGAGAGCCTGAGTAACGTGACGTATGATGTATTTTACGGACGACAACGATGTGAAAATATTGTATTATATTGATAATATAAAGACGTCGTTCCGATAATACAGACGATCACACAACTTACTTATGCATTGTAATATAATACACCAAGAAGCACATGGCGTGAGTTCTTTTCTTTCGAGGTGCTGAGATCTTTCGCGACAAAGAAACCTATCTCACTCGGAGGGTCCTTCACAATAACGCGAACTGGATCAGCACACTCCAGTTACCCTCTACATAGATGCGTGAATGTTTCCTGCGCACAACAACGCTCGCCTGAAGACCTTCCACCAGTCACAAGGCGTCACTGACAAGGTTATAATCACTCCAAATTGATGTTGACGGAGAGCGATTAGCTCTTGAACTCATTGATATATCATCAAATTCTCTATGTACTATTTCATAATATGAATGTCTTTCGAATCATTTTTGAATTGTGCTGCATGACAGCTATTACAATCTAGAGGTATGGCAATGTTGTCTCCATTGTCTTTGGGAATGAAGCCTGGAATAAATTAGAAAAACAACGAACACAAATTACGCGAATGAATCACAAGCACATGAGAATACTGTCTATCAAATTCTTTATATTATGTCGTGTGAATGAAGTTGAGTAGGAATATGACCAATGTTTGATACGATATTTTACTTCGAAATTATTAATGAATAATGGTATATATTTTGATATTTTGCTCATTTTAATCAATTATACACGCATATCAGTAGATACGAGGGTTGTAGAGTTCGCGAGCGATTTGGCTATTTGATTTGTGTAGAAAAACGGAGGGTGTGTGGCGGAGGGGAGGAAGGTTAGAAGTATGAGTGCGTCTATTCTGTAGGGTGAGGCAAGAGTTTGCTTAAGGGTTGAAGTGTTGCCTATTGGGGGGCGAAAGTGTACATACCTCTAGAATAGCTAAATGATATCGGAGGCTTATATAATTAGATATCATGAAATACTATTCATAGGAGGTGTTACAAATTATCGTAAATATCAATTATTCGCTCATAACACATAAATTTAAGACATCTTTCGAGCTTTCAATACAGTGTTAAAAGAAAGTGACAAAAATGTGTGACTGAATAAAACACGCGGAGGAGAGCGTGTGCGGAGGTGTTAGCTCGTAAGACCGTTTCGGAGTTTGTTCAATTAATTTTATAGTCACTGGATTGTATTGGTATATGTGATACATTGTGTTCTATCTCGGTGATGCAGAGTTCAAGGGTATTAAAGATTACCATAAGTTAGATGCTATAATCTCAGATCTTATATCACTGAATGTACACGTGACTATAATTATTTATCAACGTAGACGTATGTATGTTTTTCTTAAGCTGTTTTCTTTAAAATATCATTAATATTACTCCACACTGGATTTTATTGGAAATTTTATATCAATATAGTATATATTGACTGGATATCGTAATAAGCCTATCATTTTAATATGGTGCACCCATAAATGAGAATTCTAATTAACTTGATAAGAATAGTTTATTAGATATCCCTCCTCAGTAGCTGGAACATTGCGGATAAATAAACAGTTATTAGTCTCATATAAGTAAAAAGTTTTGTACTTATAATAGTGCTCTGATTCATCTTAATACATTAATACTGATGTCGATAATCTATTAAATGAGTAAGATTATTAATTGTTTCTGCATAATCTAATCCAATATTAATCTAATTAAGACATAATAAAAGGAACAAATATGATAACTATATAAGTATAAGAAATATGATTACAATAAATTTCGCGAACAGACTTCACACTTACTAAAATAGTAAATCAAAGAACATAATGTTAAGACTTTTTGGAGCACTCTCATGTAATACCCAAATTCCCTAAATCCAATGAAAATCGTGAATTATTTATCATTTAGAATGCGACCAACATCTCGATAACGAACCAAAAGAAGTGTTATGAGAAGACTAGGTATTTGTCAAGAGGGCATGAGCGCATATTACACACGAGGGCACAAAAACGCAAGTGCACACTTTCTCAGCTATTATTAGATATATTGGTGCCATCAAGTGATAACTCAAATACAACTTGAAGTATTGTCCTAATACCAAATTTAATGTAGCATTGTATGTATGTACAGTGTAGAATTTTACAAGTAACAATATGAACAAGTATATTCTTTTAAAGTTCTAAATTATCCCTTTTAGTACATAAAATTGAATGAAACTACATGCATGAAAGATTTGAATAATTAGTAAAATGTAATTAATTAACAAAAAACAACTATGTCAACTGTCATTAGCGGTGTATAGAGATTATTTGTACTTTAATCTACTCGCAACAATGAGCTAACTGAGAATTTTCACATTATACGAGCATACATGTTAAAATATTGAGACAGATCATACTCCTCTAAAACTCCAAGTAAATACAAGATGTGATAAATATTGCCCAGAATTATCCCATATGTATAGAATAGTCTCGAGAGAGAAGTGGTGCAATTTACAGTGTCTACATCAACTGTTATAAATTTTCCAAAACACAGGAAATATGGGTCTGAATTTTTTCTCTAAAAAAAGAATACTCTAAGTGGATTTATTTTACTATTAAGATAGTTCTATAATATATACAGAATAAGAACGTTGCGTATGACCTTATAGAGTTAATCGTAGGGTTCTTACTATCTAACAGAATTTGTGATTATAGTATAATGTTTCACAAAGATCTATATTTACCTTAGTCCATTTAACGCGTGTACCAAGAGAAATTTTATATAGTAATGCCTGGGGAGGTATATATTTCATTTAACTTCTAAAACATGCATCATGGGCATAAAGATATATTGTAGAACATTCACATATTAAATTTAAAATCGTTCACAAAGTTATAAATATTTCGTGTTGTCAAGTACGCATCCAAGTAGATCTCCATTGCATTGTTTCACACGACCGTCATTATGTATCATAATCACTATCTTGAATGCTTAAAGTTTGTTCGGGAATTATTTTATGCTATAAGTACATATTTTATTTGCACTCAATATTTCAGAATAGAATCAAACTGTTTACGGAATGTAACAATAACAAAATACGGTGGCAAACATTTTTGTGCTCAAGAATGTCTTATGAAGTTATAATAATCACCTCACAATAAAGTATCAAACAAAAATTAAAAGAATAAGACACCTTGGCATACAACACCGAGAATCATATGACTACCAGGAGAATTCTTGAGTTAACACGTGAAATAATAAGTACAATGTTTTATGAGTTATAATACGAATCTTTGGAATATAATTCTGATATTTACTGATATGCATGTAATGTAAGACAACAAGGTGCATAGGTATTAACCACTTTGTCAAATTTTGATGCACTGGGTAATTTTTATCTTAGCGAAAAAGAATAGGATAATCATCGGATGAGTTTATCCAAATTTCTAGCGGCGATTATTCCTTAAAATCCAATAATTAACAAAGGTGCCAGTTTTGTCTTAATATTTTGTAATAGCTTAGATTGATGTGGTACAAATGAAATAAATAATGCAGAATGTAAATTAACCTCATCCCTTGTACACACTCTTGACATACAAACATTGGCACAGCGATTTTACACAGGGAGAATTAACGCCCTAGCCATATTGATATTATTTTGTGATATAACCATCTAGGCTAGACTTCTGTTATGGAAACATTAGCCGTACTAGTATAACTATTAACATTTTTAATTAATACTATTTGCTAAAAAATGAATAACTACCGCCTCGAATGATTACTATGGAGTATCATGCTCACTCACTTGATAAAAATCAGAAAGGGTGACGAACGAGTTAAAGAGGCCAAGAGCTTATGTGTTCCGCAGCGATAACTGATCATCATGATATGTATATTGAGGCTATGTGACTGGAAAAGCTTGTCTAAACACATTAACATCAACAAACGCTACCTAGAAGAATTTAATATTAGTAACTCTCACTTACTTAAACATTAACTTTGATTCTAATATCAAGAAGAGGTGACATTAAACTCTATCCGTTAGTTCATTATACTGAACAATTATATACGAATGAACACTAGTTTTATAACCTAAAGGAATAGCTGACTGGTGTTAAGCCTTATGAGCAAATACTGTAAGAGTTGAAAATATATAGGTTGCAAATAGAGTAGTATTTATAACTTGCTTATCAATCAGAATTCTAGTATTCTGATAGGTTATCATTACTAAATTAGTTAATATACATTATATCATTCCATGTAAGAACCATTTTCACATCCTGAAGGAAATTATTACTTGGTGTGACAGAGAAAGACGATGTTCGACAAATCACGAAGTCACTGTTATAGATGAGCCTATTTACACGAATTGGCTGTTATGATAGTGAGATTGAGTAATAAAATTCTAACACACGAGTTTCTCGATTTCAGAGTCAATCAATGTGACTAAAGAGCCATATTTAATAGATCGACTCGTCTATCACTAACCGGTCATTTCTCACTGAGACGGGCACGAATAATATTCTAAAACTGTTTATAACGGTCTTATAACAAGATCAGTATAAACGGGCTCGTCATAATCGCTAGATAATACCGAAAGGAAGTAACAAGGGTAAAAGTATAACTTATGAAAGACTGTTATTTTAAAATTTGCTGAGATGTCCCTCTGCGTGAGTACGCGCTCTGCCAAGCCCTAGCTTAAAGGAGGATAAATAATTGTAAGTGTCATTCTTCCCACATTCCTTTCATCCACATTTCCATGTCACATATACTCACATATGAAATCCATAGGACGGATATCGACACCCAACTTGCTAATATCATTCAGCTGTCAGAGCTACACTGGAATACTTGAAACTGCCGACTGGTACGCTCATCTAGAGAAGCGCAACGATGTAAATCTGGACAACCCTCGCCAAATAATCCCGACACTATCTAATGCGACTAGCAACAAGTGTTAAGATCCTTGCTGTGTGCGCTTATTCGTCGCATTTCTGAGAGATCGAACTGAATGTTAATATCGTACATCTATTTCTAACCTAGCGAGAGAGAGAGGGATGAGGGTGCGGTGGTGAACGGGAGCTTGTTCATTCAGGTGTGGTCGGATAGGTCGGCCCTGCATTCAGAATAAAAGTCTAGATGGGGTACCTGACATTCTTATGATTTCGGCGAATCCACACACTACCAGCCTACTTAATCAATACGCTCTAACTATATTAGTCATACAAGAGCGACCATAGATGTAACTGAAGAATCTGAACACGTAAAGTTAGAATTCAATCCGCGTCATAAAGTTCCTAAATATAAATACAAAAACAAGTTGGAAATCACGGACCCCTAGAGTACACACCAGAGGAATGGGAATCAGGTGCACTAGGAGGAGATAAACATCCCACATGTTTAGAACCGAGAGGAATCGACACCACGTCACGACTGTAGGAGCTCCATTTATTATAAGGCAATCACAAGCCCGTTTATGAAAAAGTTCAGTGGAGGAAATCAGTCAAATCGGTAATTAGCCTCGTCTCAGTAAGTGTCAGCAACACAAGCTCAAGTGTGTGTCGTAAAACGGAGAAAGCGTATTAACAATAGGGTATCAATGCAATACTAAACACAAGCTATTACAGAAACACGAGAACAATGAAAGGAGAGACCTCACATATATATGACTAGTCCATGCTCAATCTATGTATTGTATAAATGTATCCACTAGAAATTGTTAATTATAAACCAGCACCCCACAAGCACAAAGGGAACGGCTGTGCTTTAGGTTAAATGTCTTTGGCGCTCAAATTGCAGGCTGAGTAAATACGTTACGCAAAACAGGAGAGTTTTGAGAAAGAAACACCAATGCTCATTCTCATGCTATACCTGTACAAAAAGTGACAAGACTAATCAACAACTACATATTGACTGTCACGTAGGCTTGCCTCGAAATGATGACTCCGTGGCATATCTAGTAGCGTATTACATGAAAACAGGCAACACAAGATAATACTAACTCACCTAACTGTCCGGGGGAGAGAGGTCCCAGAGGAGAACAGTAATGAGGGCGACGTGGTTGCGAGGCACAGAATCATATACAATCGAAGTGAACGTGAGAAAACTGAAAGGTCTGCACCGCCTCTAATCAAGACCCAGTGATAATTGGACGAAAACGATTAATGTATCCGCCTCTCCGAACTGACTGTCACAATAAACAAGAAGGACCCTTGTGAGTATACACGAGATAAACAAAGTTAATGGCCTGCCCCACAAATATAATTAAGTGGGTCATATCTCAAAAAACCACACACAAGAAACGCGGTAAACTCCGAAGCAATATGTCTAATACAGTAATATCTGATAACCAAGGTAAAGTGAGGCACGATATGTCCGTCCCCCACGGCACAAACAGAATATGATTGAGGTTGGGAAGTGGAAAGGGGGTGGACATTCGGTAATAGAGATAGCTTAACAACCATAAACTATCAGAGTCAGCTAGACTAAAGTCGAGATGTGTTCTTCCTATTTGTCGATATCACTCAGATTATTTGCATAAATTAATAAAGGGGACTACAACATTGATCTTAAATGAGTCAGTAGGTCATTGTGATTGAATAGGTATACCGAGCAATCGGCAGCAACACCACATTGTCTCCTGATTTAGAGTGGCTGGGAGTCAGCGAAGGCTGTGTGACGGACTTCTAGCAGAGAGTCTAAGCGAGAAACAAGGAACTACCGGAGGTGGACAAAGGAAACACATATGTGGATAACCATTAGTACAGGACCGCATGATTGTTTCGGCAGAACGCATAACCAGCGAAAAGTGCGTGGGAGAAGAATCATAGGGCACTGTAGTGGTACAGCACACTCACATTGATTAACCTACTACAGGACAAAAAGGTTCAAATACAACCTAGAACTTATGTGAGTCACAATAAAGGTATCCGTTAGCTATTATTAGTTTTTTTCACTTTCAAATGCTAAATGAACATAATGCTCATTGTTATAGAGACTACTTGTTAAATAAGTCGGGCAAGCTATGTCGGTGAATACTTCATAGAGGACTTTATAGTTGGGGTGTTGACTTTCGGCATTACACACCAAACATATACGGTAAAGCGAGTAAGGTGTATTGACTTACTCCCGAAACTGTCAAAGTGCGTACATCTACGCGCCTCTACATACAATGATCAAAGGAAAGCACACCGTTCATTGGAATATGTCAAAGCGTTGTCTTTCGTATCGAGAAGAGTATTCACTTGTGGAGCCTAGCTACTTATATATAGATATGAAATGCCGAATTCAGCACTATTAATTTCTCTCTGACAGTCTGGTATAACTCCAGACTCACTGAAATGACAGACCTACACGCATTGTGTAAAGTGATATTTTGTGGAGCTGTAAATGAAGAACGAAAGTGTAATGTTATTATAAATAATTCTACCCACACGCTATTTATGTCTAATCCCCGTAAACAGTAAATTTCACTACGTAGAAACGAGGCTCGGTAACCACTGATAATTAGGGGGCATAGGTTAGTATTGAGCCAAAAATCGTGTATATCCATATGATGTCCTTAATTCCCTATGGAGAGAACTTTGAATATCAAGAGTATAAAGAGAGCTATTTCTGAGCCTATCAATAGTTCACTAATTTAGAGCAATATAGTAAAAATCGAATAAAATTGTTGTACGCACATTATATTTCAGTCTAGATATAAAAATAAAAAAATAACAGAAGTTCGGATAGCTTCTGCAGTCAACTTTTAATTCATCACATATAAATTCAGCAGTACAAATCAAACGCCTGCAACCATATTCATATATTAATTGAGAATTGAGAAACTCACCTAGCGAATATAATAATTGTTGTAATATCGCTCGAGATACACATGGTATCCCATTGCCATCGATTATCAGTACTAGGAATAATATGTTATTTTAATCAAACTAGGTAATTTAACTGATGTATTAACAGATCAAACTTGTAATCTACTCAAAACAGTATCTATGAAACGAAATACAGTAGCAAGAAAGGATTTCCAGCTACTTCACCCAGTTGTCGACAACGTCCCAATTCAATGTTATGACTGTCCATGACAATATAATATGTCCATACATTAACATTGCGATATGGTATATGTAACAAGTATGGTGAATGAGGCTCCAAGTCTCAAATACTATAGAGTCACAATAAGACAAACAGCATATGACACAAAAGTTTCGAGTGTAGGTCGGCGTCATATAGACTCGAGTTATCTGTGAACTCCGCGAGATACGACTAAACGCCTAGACTATGGACAAGAACCAAGAGATCAGGGTGTGTGCCCGACATAGGGGAAAGGAATATGCAGTCCCTAGTATCATCGGTCATGTGACCAAGTGGCTGCTGTATTCCTACACAGAAAGCGACAAAATATGAGAGCCTAACACATTCACTCGTGCGGCTCACTGTCTATGCTTATGAATTATAATCAGGAGAAAGGCGGTACGAATCTGAGGCCTAGACCACGATGGTAACGAATATCAGTTGGTGTGTAACAGAATCAAGTTGTCGTCATTTAAAATTGTCAATCACATTGTGGAATCTTAATTTCATGATTTTGAATTTGTCAAAAAGTTGAAGTCGTAAAAGATGCGTTTGTCTAACTGTCGCTGTTTTTACAAAGCGTCTATTATATTGTTATATGTTTAAGTCCACTACTCATCCCATTACCTGTTGTACATGTTATATAAAGTATTGTTAACACAATACTGTAGAATAATAGACCGCCAGAGACTCTAGGCTGTCTCTATCCTGCTCTCAGTATACAAAAAGAACTATATGAGAAATGTCTTCACACGCGCACCTCGGACATATTCTACGACAATCCGAGAGGAATATAGTTGACAAACGACTTCATTCCTAGTATGACTACCTATCACCCAAATTCCATTATTATATTATTGCTGTACATGCATAATGATTTATATTAAATAAAACTGACTTCAATTCATCGTATTGTTTACAAGGAAGTGCTTACATATTCATGAACGAGGATTAGGGTTAGTAAGTTGTCTCTATGTGATACAGTGTTTGAAATAACGTACGCCCGACCGCTTGAATGCGCACGCAGCGGCGAGCGCGCGCGGCGTCGAACGAATTGCCTTTGTTCAAGCTTAAGCCACTTGGGCTTCCGGATCGGGTTAGAAACTTTCAGCTGACCGGGAGGAGAGGGAGCGATAGTGAACACGGTGGGAGAGGTGACAGCATTGGACACTCTTGTTATGCGACATTTTTTCGTGCTATGCAGCCCGGCGGGCCTATTATAAGATGGTTTTCCTGGTTTTGTCAGATTTGTCCACAAAAGAACTTTAAACATTAGACCATTAACTATAATGATGGCAAGTGAATGGGACTTATGTGTTTACCCAATATATACAGCAGGTGTTCGCTTTAGGAGAGGGAGCAGAGTCATGTCAAACTCGTACGTTATATCTGCTAACTAATTTTTGCGCGGATGAAGCTTGCGGGGTTCACCTCTCGTCCTGCCGACCCTTGACTACGCACGCTCATTGGTTGATGATGACCTATTTTCACAAAAAACTTAAAACAGTTGTGCCATTTAAACATTTCTGGAAGGGCTGAAGTATGCAATAAGTGGTGGATAGATTTTTCATAATTTTCAATGCATAATCCTTTGAGAGGAAGAAACCAGGGGATCTGTAGAGTATAGAATCATGCATGTGGAATTCCGGGGGGGCATTCCCCAAGTTTTTTTTTGTTTTGGCAAAACACTTA
>CAJDSM010132708.1:0-11233 GCA_903981925.1 Ostrea lurida | reverse complement strand
TCAACGTATTTCGGCATAGTGTCATAGTACAGACCCTAAAGCGTGCTACTACCCCACATTGCACGGAACGAAACGCTGAACGGTTTGCACACGAAAACGCTGAACGGTTTATAACGGAACGCTGAACGGTTTGCACGGAACGATGAACGGTCTGCCCGGAACGTGCTGAACGGTTTGAACGGAACGAAACGCTTTAACGGAACGAAACGCTTTGCCCGAAACGAAACGCTTTGAAACGGTAGGCGGGGCTTGCACGCTTTGTGAATGATGGTGATTGGTTTACATTGAAATGGTAGGCGTGGCCTGTACGCTTGGTATTCAGTCAATTTGACGGGTGCGATTAAATTCTAAAAATCTCACGCAATGATTCTATATATCAAAAAATCGGGAAAGAAATAGTAATGGTCTGCAATTAAAATGAATAATATCTGTGTCCACTTGGCATTATTTTATTCTTATTTAATTCAATTAATTATCAAATGAAAAAATCAAGACTGTAGCGGGTAAACGGAAGGAGAGAGGCAGGTAAACCGGAAGGAGGAGGCATGCATAATCGCGACGTTGTTCCAAGTGTTACGATTATTTATTAATGCGAAATTCTCAAACAAAATATGCTTATTCAATATACACACATGTATTGCAGCAATGCTACATAATATAATGTTTACGTGAAGAAATAAAATTTGTGTTAACACCAACGCGGGGATTTGAACCCACGACGACGCGGTCGGCAGTCCGGAGCGTTGGCGACTGAGCTACGCAGGCCCATGATCATTGAATCGTTAATTTTTATTATAGTTTTAATTGTAATACTTTTCAATTGTAAAGCATTATATAGATGAATACTCTGAAACCTATATCGCCGTAAAAGTTCTCAATATTGATTAGTAAGCAACCAACGTCATTGGAAACGTTTGTGACGTCAATGTGATTTCATTCGTCTGAACCAGAAACAAGATATGAGTTGCCTTGGCCTAATCGTTTCGGGACTGACGAACCAGCTTTATTTAGGGACCAATCTCTAATGTCCCAAGATAACTAAACATGCGATGAATTTCAGTATAAAACTGTGCGGCTATTTTATCAGAGACAGATGCAAGCCTGTCGATGTTTTAAAATACTCAAAAATGGACTTGTAATGCATATTATGGCCACTCAGCATAGTTACATTTTGCGTGTACTAAGCCAAAATAGTAGTCAGGGTTTTGAGACGCATGGTCCACGAGCCGAAGGCAAGCACATCTCCTGTGTGACGATAACCCATACAACAACATTGATAATGAATACTTAGAGAAATTATGCAAGAAATAAGTGATGATATATTAAAGAGAGAAATGTAATGCACACATGAAGATAACATGTGATGCATATTTTACATCATTGACAAATAATGTTATTTTAAACTGACAATGGCACAAAATGTAGATAAATAGTAAGATATCATACCATAAGCTGTGGACAGTTGAAACACCAATAATATCAAACAGAATTGTATCATGATGGCGATTGCCCACGTCAGACAGCAAGGCTTTGCGCCTACTAGTCTCCCTGACATATTAGGATCAAAATACGGAAGTAAATTTTGCACCGAACTTTTCTAATGATAATCAGACCAGTTTGTATGGTTTGGGTGAGTGATTACGGGGTTTTAAATGATAAACAACTATTGATATCAAAGTTATATAAAATGGTGAAGTGACAAAGTATTAAACGTAATCATAGTCCCAATGCATACGTCCTCATTGGATGACATGAAGGTAAATTACTCCACCGTGGTTTACATTGCAATTTAAATTCAAATTAGCGGTGTGCAGCAAAACGTTGCATTATTTAAGAACATTGTAGAGAGAAATCTGAATTATTTAAAAGAAATATCAAATGAATTTAGAAGAACATGCCAAGTCATTTCTATTCATTATGACTCTTTTAACAAAATATGTGTGTGCACCGTGACTGAGGTATTCAGCCATAAATTAAAATCAAATGTAAGCAGTCATCAGGCTTTCATTTCTACAGTCAGTGTGGTTTCCGTATTTACCGCAAGTCCCCGAGGTGTGAAATTGATCAAAGTTTAAAACAGGTAACTCAAGTAAAACCGCGTAGCTTTACACCACCTTGGTTTCGTGTAATAAATATCAGGCCCCGGGATCACGAACGTTAATCTTTACTCAACTCAAATTTGAGTTGAGAAACATTTATTTTACTCGGCTGAGTTTCGACTCAAATAAGTGTGCCACGAACGCTAAATAAACTCAACTCAGTTGAGTAACTAAACTCAGAATAAAACTCAAGATGGTTTACATGTCGTAAGCGGTCTTATCCAATTAGAAAAGATGAAAACTTGCCATACCTGGTTTGTTGTTATTTTGTCTGCTTCATTCATGTCTTCTTGCGACAAAACATTAACTGTGACGTTATTTTTGTGTTGATGACGTTCATCATTGTATTACGTGATGGCGCGCCATTCCTTCAAAAAGGACATTATTTAGCCTTCGTGTGAAGTTCAACGAGATATAGAGAGCAACATTAAAAATCCCCCCTTCCGAATCAATTTAAAGGATTATAGTCGGAACCCAACCCCGGAAAAATAAAAAACACCCTCCCCCGTCCCCGAAATAAAACCCAAACACTCAAATTAAAACAAAAGACAAATATAAAACTATTTTAATAATGGAAGAAAACATAAATAAAAAGAACAACAAAGAACCAAGTAATAAATACATAAATTCAGAAAAAAAGCAAAAAAAAAAACATAAAATAAAAAAAACAACAAAAAAAAAAAAACAAAAGAAAAAAAAAACAAAAAACAAACAAAAACAAAAACACAAAAAACAAAATACAAAAACCAGCTAAAAAACAAAAGCGAAAATAAAAAAGAAAGGAAAAAAAAAAACCAATTGTTTCGGTTCACAAAATCATGCATACACTAACCAAAGTCATTATATATTAAAGATTAAAGTTAAATCTAGAACAATATTTATCAGTAAATTTAAGTGTTTCAACATTTTCAATGCATTCGTGGTAATAAAACAGGGGGGGGGGGGCGTTAAAGTTATTATCACTGATAAATCTTCGCCTTAGTCGCCTACTTGTAATTATGTGACATGTAATGTATATTCAAATCCAATTCCATTAGAGTGAAATAAAATTGATTATGTGTTTTCAATATTCCTTAATAGTTAGTTTTCAGTTTTGTTGCATTGAAGGGATATTGCAATTCTGTTTTGATATTAAACTGTCCGGGAATATGTTTCAGAAATGTATTTCTGATCAAACTAATTCTCTTACATTCAATAAATGTGAAACTAATGGAAAAATATTCCATTTGGTTAGTGATTTTATTTTCACAGTTCAATTTTCCCTCAAGTTCCATTTGTTTGCTTTATTTCGGCATTCCTGAAAAAGTGTTCAAGAATGTCTTCATCACAAAGGTTAATTTGTAAAATATATCTATATTTCAGTATCAGATAGTATGGTCATCTAAATTCTAAATAAGATATACCAGAATGATATTAGCTTGATCCACCATATATGTGGAGAATCTTCAATTACATATTAAATAATGATTTGTTCATTTAGTGCAATACGTGTTATGTGCTTGCTTTTAAGCCTTTCCATATGTAGACCTCCACAATTTCTTGCCGGCAAATGTCAGTAATAGGGCTTCATCTAATCTGCTATACAAATAGATGCATGCTTTTTTGTTTTCTTCTTTGAAGTAATCTGATATCTAGTATTTCACGTATTATGAAGTGCAAATATCATATCAATTTGGTAGCATATAAAGAGTGTGAATTTCTGATCAGTTTTAAAAATAAACTCCAAACAACTTTAAAACACGACTGAAGTACAGGGACTGCCGATGACTCAGCGTAAAGGGTCTTAATAAAACTTAGAGTTATCAAGAGATAAACTGTTAAGATAAATCAAGAAATTAAAGATATGATCTTTATAGTAACCAGTGTGCATATCTTAAAACACCTTAGCATGTGTTGGACATGTTATTCACAATGGCCATTTACACAAGAGCAATAATATAATGAATAATGCTGTTTTCAAATGTCTCTGAATCTACTGCCTCATTACTATGCTAAAATAGTGGGATTATTAGTACTTGTAAAATCATATAACAAAAGCAAACCAAAGTTAAGGGTTATATTGATCAATTGAACAATTAACTATTCTCCTCTCAATAGATGTGTCATAGCGACCACAACGGTCGAAATAGTTCCATGCATTTTAAATTATCCCAAGGATTGGTTCATAATAAACATGCTTTTTGCAGACCGATAACATCAACAACACTGAAATCTGCTTAATTGTACAAGGGGAAACTCGGTACCATTACTACATTCGAGAGATTGAGAGATCAAGATATCACAAGTTGATTCATCGAGAGTCACCAATACTAAGAATACTGTATATATTAATGACGAGAGTACAACAAAGTTTTAAACGTTAATCATTGTCCCCAAAAACATATAACAAAATTGAATTGTAGGCAACACGAACCTATCTACACAAAGCGAAGGGGGAGTAAGCATCCTCTGCAAGGTCAATATAGCGACCGTAGAATTTGCAAAATGGTGACTTTAAACGAGATTCGTTGTAAACCTGCAACATTCAACTTTTTGTTTTAGTGACTCGACTTTAAACAAGTCCTCATACGCATAGCATGCTCGTGACGTATCGAATCAACTGGAGCTATACCAACCCATAAGGATGATATAGTCGGTGTATTACTACACAGGAAAAGAAAGTTGACGATCCAAAGTTTAAACTCATCACGGCCTGAATCATATGATGTCGGTTGTCAGTCTGTGCGGCTTTCTCTTCATCGGTTGGTGTGTTTTCAGTTTTGATAATCATTATTTTTCCTTGAAAAATGCAGAATATGTTGATCAAACTACAGGAAATAACAGGAGATAACTGCCCATTTATTCGCTATATCGCATCATTTGTGGCCAGTTACCACTACTAGGTCTCCCCACTTCGACTTCCAATGGTAGGTGATGAGAGTCTCACTGTTCACACTGTTGGCATTTTTATTTTGAACAACCCCAGTAAACATGATTGTTTCGGGGTTGGATCTATGTTAAAGTTTAGACCGTGCAGCAGTAGCAATAGCACTTTGTTTGGTCTAAATTTGTCCGACGGACCTTGTCTCACAAAAATTTCCCGAGCAGAAGGCTCCTTTCTCTCCTACATACTTTTCGATTAAGTCTCGTCCTTATGGCTAGCCATTAAAACCCCGTCAGATACCCGACATATTTGTGAAACATTATACTACCTGAAATTTATAGCCTTTGTTTAGTGATGTTATTTCAGGATTAGATTTAGCTCTGCTGCCATATTCTCCTTATGATTGAAGAAGTAGGTTACGACCAATAAAAATGCTAGTGTCTTTGATAACTGTTTATAATCACGGTGCAATAAATTTGATGGTAGCGTGGCATTAAAAGGGTGGGCCTTTTAGCTGTATTCGATCCTCTTGATTTTTATGTGGTTAGTGTGAGTTGATAATGCACAAAAAAGAAGTAACAAAGAATAATTTAGATATCTTTTTTAATTTTCTAGGAAATTTTGATGTTGTGTTTTAGCTTTAGATTCTTAAGATGTTAGTTTTAAAGAGGCAATAATTGGTAAAACTTTTAAAACTATGGAGTTAGTAGCTGAAGTTTACAAATATGCTTATTGCATTTATTTTCATATTTTAAACTTAAATCACACATAATAAGTGAATTAACCTGCAAAACCACTCTTACACCCAAGAATACTATACTATTCCAGGATAAGTATAACGCAGCATGGCTCTCGCGAAGCATGTGAGTTGTGAGTTCATTTTTATATTTGCTCATGTATTTTCAGCAATGATGAAAATTTATCTCCGATTTATTCATAACGGCTTCAAACACCCTGTTCTACTTTTCATTAGGAACTGGATGTGGCCCCATTCATTTCCCCATGGGTTTAAAAAAGTAATAATTATTTCATTGGTTGAACTTACAGCATATTTCTAGGTTTAGGGTGTACTCACAATGATATGATTCTGTTAAATAATAGCTATGCCATGGTAAATATGCTTGTTTATCTTAAGAATTATTGTGTTCGTGATTAGTTAAATAGTACTGATTTTGGTAGCTTTTTGTAATAATGGTTCGCTTTACTTATCTCTCTGTTTTTATTTTATTAGGTTACTGCAATATAAGGTGTTCAAAGTTGTGTTGCTGTAATCATTTTGGATTTATTCTATCCTTTTGTAAGAACTGGTCGCTGGTGGACAATTCGTTGCACATGCATCATTTCAATACTCAGATAGATTCTGTTTTTTTATACCGTTCTGGTCGCACAATGCTGGCAATTTTAAAGGCCGTTTCTTCTTCATTTATTTCTAGCTCTGAATAGTTTATTATTACCTCTAAGAGGTATATTTTATGGATCCAAATTTAAGTTTCAAACACACCATTCCGCAAGCTTTATTTTCTCAACTAAGGCAAAATTTAAAAATCCGATAATCAACAAGATACCCAAAGGCTGAAAGACCCACCTCTAGTGTATCCTCAAATTCGTTTTTAGAATAGCTCATGTTGGAAAATGTATATTACGAAACAAATTAACAATTCTTTTACTTACAGGAGCTATTTTCACAATATCGCACTCATGAGAGTATTTGGTATTGGCTATATTATATAATCTGTGGTCTATGAGCACCTCAAGGTTGACTTTTTTATAGTCTTTTGGGGCATCTATATTATGTTTGTGCAATCAGGATGAGGACCAAATCAAAAAATCAAATAAATTATCCCATACTGGAGAAACCACTGAAACAAAATATGGCGGGAGCAAGTGGTACCCGAACTCTAAGGCGATTCAAACACATCAGGGCTAACTAACGATGTGAGATCCAAGCTCTCGTCTACAGATTTCATCGTAGAAGGAAATTTTCACTTTATCAGTCTACCGTGATTCAGTCAGCCAATACATACTCGAGTGGATCCGCCCTTCCGAAAGGTGTTGTATATTATCGGACTCATGAGATACCACCTTCGCCCTCAAATACCAGTGTCCCGCCCTCTCCAGCTTCTCTAGTTACTGCTCAAGAACACACGCATGATAAGCCGTCTTCATGAGTAGGCAGATTGATAACTGACTGTCACCCCTTTAGAGTCACAAAATCGATATTACATTTGATATCACTTGGCGGTCACGTCCGGTTAGCAAGCATACATCGCATGAGGCTCAAGGTTTGGATCGCGCCCGGGGGGGTTTTTAGGAACCAGATTTGGAACGCAAAGTTACACGAATGTAGCCACAAAACTCTCATGTTTCCAAACCCAAAAAGCTACTCGAGATATCCCATTTGGCACCCACAGAGACACTCGTGCGAAGCTAGCCTTTTTGGAGGGCTTTGTTGTATACAATAGCCGAGGGGGCCAAAAGGTGAAGACTCCCCACAATACATACGTCCTTTAATGTTTTTCCTCCTTCCCCTCTCATTGTAGAGAATTGTTGTTTTGTTGAGACGAAGCTCTCTAAACCATGGACCTGATTAAGGGTAGTTTGGAGTTAAAACTAAATCAATCGGCCCATAATTCATTCCGGATTTTTCAACCTTCTCGTCATTTCGGCAACAAGAAAACTTGAGTTTTTTGATTGATCTTAGTCGGGACTACGAAAATTCTGGAGGAACTGCCTCTTTGTCTTGTAAATCTGTTTGGCTCGAGTCCGTAAAATGACCCTCCCTAGTTCTAGAATCACATGCGATAATCCAACGCAGGTGTGTGAGTCGCCCGATATACTTTTTTCTAGAACATGATTCCGCGTGCGGATCTAATTTGCGGTACTTTGCCGTCCGTACCCCAGACAGCGGTTTTTTGACCTTTGCTGCGAGGAATTAGCTTAACCACTATTGGTTGGCAGCCTTGACAGTACTCCGGCTCCCTCTCTTGAACCAAAGTGCACTTCGTAAGTCCAAGATCTGTACTGAATGGCGGTGTTATCGAGTTCGTGAGTGCGACACTGTGCCATAAAGTAGGACAGGAGCGTGGAAAGATCTGCCGAGTTCGTATAACATTTAGCGGTGCGCTCCACCTCCCTCGTCCCATCAGGTTCAGAATCAGTTAGGACAGCTTTATTCATTATGTTTGAGATCCTGCTTTTCTGGCATATGAAAAATTAAAGATGTCTCTGCATTAAAATCGCATTAAATTCCGCTTTAACCAACGAGAAAATAACAATATCCAGAAACTTTCAAGGTTTTTTAAAGCCCTGTACCTGTAACAAGACGATGTTATTGTTCATCACATTTCACAGCTTTAAACAGTTTAGGAAAGTGTGTCTGTTCCAGCTTACTGGGTATATATCATAATTGTATAGAACAAATGGTGGGTTTTATACCCTAAAAGTAAACTTGTTGTAGAAAGTAGAAGAAGGCTATTTTCCTTGTGAGAAAATCTGATTTTTGAGTGCCAACGATTTTACGCGATCACAAGCTTTCCCAAAGGCTAAATATTGTACGAGCCCCAAAAGCATAATAGATGTAATAATAGAATTTTCGGATGGAATACGGAGCTATACGTGCTCAACAGAAGCTCGTATAATTCAATTTTTAAAAACAAAAAAAACTGAGTATTTTGCTACATAGATATAAAGATTACTTATTCTTAAAACCATTGAACTGATGCGCACATTTTACTAGTTCGGATGTGAATTGCGTAAGTGGCAAGTAGTGCGCTATGAATTCTTAACGACAATACGTTGATAATATGACTGTATACAGTTTTTTTCGAACAAATACATAACCGAAATATCGCTTAGTGCGTAAGAGTACAAGCTAAATGCCTTCACACCAGCGATAACTCCCTGGAGAATATTACTGGTGTAGAGCTTGTTGCAGTTAATTCCTGTGTATATGTGTTAAAAAAAAAAAAAAGCGGTTGCCATCCATTTCAGCTGCCTACTTCATCAGTTTTCATGTGTGAACATGTTTTTATCAATATTAGTTCTTTATCATTCTTGACAAGAATCGTAAAATCTAGTTTGACAAACACGAGTCCGAGTTACCGCTTGTAGGATGAAATTAAAATCTGCAACAATCATTCTTTTTATTCTTTTTGATTATACAACCACATTCGGTAACTCATATGATTTAATCAGAGATATACATTTTTGCCCATTTATATGCAGCATACAATTTACTTTTTATGTTACTCTCAATTTCGAATAAACAAGCAGAGGGTGAAGTAGAACCATACATTCACTGTCTATTTTACAGATTTAATAACCTACCGGTCATACGGTTACAGAGGGGCGCTTAGACATGGAGAGAAGAGGCCGTTCTGTTGACAAAGGGCCTGCGCACAAATCAGAACATCGGTATCTGCACTCCAAACCTCCTTCACCCCCATCTCGACTGTTATCAATGCAGAAACTGACCCACCAATGAACCTTCTCCAGCTCGACGGGTCCATTGTCTTGGACGACGCAGTAGAATTTTATATAAACTTATTTTCATTTCGCTACAGTCATTCAAATTCTACTCTTGCACAACCCAAAACATCTTACAGGTATAGCGTACATTGGTTTGGATATAGAGACATGGTCAGAACTAACCAGATCGTGTCGTCTTCACGAACAAAACTAGCCCCGATACCAATTTAAGTTTCCCACGATTTGATATTTTCTCAACTAAACACAATTTCCTCAACATTGAATTAATTTGTGTTTTCTTCACTTACTTGATGTTTAAATAAGATGGTGGTAAGGGGAGAGAGAAGAGAGAGAGAGCGCGTATCGAGAGAGAGATCTACCGAACTCCACCTCGGAGAGTTCTGGGAGAAGAGTAGTGTCACCGATCCTCTATGGTATTGAGAGGGAGCTTTCTGATAGAAGTAGAATTTTGATCCCTCAGTCTAGTTAGGACTGTAGTCGATCTCTCGTTTGAGTGGGAAGCGTTTCAAGTGCCTTCAGCAGTTAGCACTGGGTAGAGCTACACTACAGTTCCTCCCCGATGAAGAAGCGTTCTGTTGTTTCGGGTAGAGAGTGAATGGGTGGTGGAATGCACGAGACTTAGGACGTTGGGGGGTGGAAGTCTATGCTAAAGAGACGCAAGGGTTTCTGGGAAGTATTGGAATTTCAGATTGTCCTTGTGGAGAAAGGAAAGCAAGGAGCTTGCCTTTTTCAGGGTGACTTTTTTCGTGTCTTTAAGAGGATATAGCTCGAAGATAAAGTAACGCACCGCAAATGATAGAATCGCAAATTAACATCTAAAGTGATTCCAATGAGTATACCGTAGCTCCTGATGTGTTTATTTTGTTCAGGATGGGTATCACAATCTGCTCCTGGTTGGTGCGTACTTGGGTGCTAGTCACATGTGATGATTCCTCTTCCCGTTAGGTATATCGAGTTCAGGAGTACGAGAAAAAGAGTGCGAGCCATCATTTGTGGTGACATTTCTATCTAGATGACGACTCTGCATACAGTAACAGTATAGATTTTTTGTGTATTCCCATGTCCACAGTGGAATTTTCGTCATCCCTCTGACAGCGTGAACAGATCCAAGTCATATGTGTTCACCCCCCATGCTGCTGTTCTTGGCTTTTAGAGTCGCAAAATAGAAGACTTTTCTGGAAGAACTCGGAAGTGGTGTGTGTCTTCCCTGTAGCAGTGGGGTGAGAGAAATTTTCTACTCAACCAATGCTGGAATGTTTTTTTATTGCTTCTTATAGCAGTTGAGTGGTCGTCTCTGGACTTTCCGCCTACATTTTGATACCAGAACGGCTTTATAAGGAGATTCTGGATTCTCTTACTACATTCGAATTGGCAGTCTAAGGTTTGTGGTGGAGGCTGGCTGTTAGTTTTCATTTGATAGAGGCTAGATGTGTATAGGATTGTGGGGATGGGGGGAGGTGGATTCTGGTGCTCTTGTATGGTGATTCTCGGTCCTCTAGAGTTTAGTGTCGCATCTGAGAATGAGGAGACATCCAAGGTTAATTGTCAGACTCTAAGGGTGGAAGACACATGGCTCTCTCTGGGGTCTACTGGCTTTCTTGCGATTAGGTGCGAGTAAGTTCGGGATGCGGGTTATAATCAGCTCTGTCTGGTCGTGCTCAGGGTGTCACATCATTTTCTGTCTAAAATAACTCTGCGCCTGAACCCCTACTCTCGCCATTTCAGGTTTTTCTGAATCTTTTATACGAGCCTAGAGCTTTGGATCGACGCGGAAATTTCTGTT
>CAJDSM010132693.1:4203-16295 GCA_903981925.1 Ostrea lurida | reverse complement strand
AATTGATCATTGTTCGTTATCTTCAGCATTTTATTCTTTAGATAAGGAATTATAGTTAATGACATACTTTTGTTGTCTTTGAAAGGAACTCACTGGACAATCTATGTTCACATGCAGCCCTACTCAGTGTGGTGTAATTTAGCGTATCGGTGGTTATGTGGAGAGAATGTCTATTCTTTTCACACGCAGCAGATGGAACTATTATACCATCTGGTTTGTGTATTAGGATATTCATCCTACTCGTCTAACTTTTTGGTGGTCGGTTTAACCGTGGTATCTTTCACTTATGCGCACCGAAGTTTACATTTTGGTCATCATTTACATGGGAATGCTTGGTACACTAGGACTCTATTGTTTGGCATTTTCAAAAGTTAGTATTCTTTAACTGATTTTGAGCTCTTCGGTGTCCATCCTGCTTTGTTATAGTTTATCAATAGAAATACCCCTAAAACTGGATTTTTATTTTTAATCGAAGATAAGATACTTTCATTGCTCGACTTTGTTTCACCTAAACTATATATTTGGGGAATGTGGAAGCATGGGTGTATATTGTCTTTAACATATTGACAGCCATATTGTCACACACGTTGCCTTTTCAGTAAACCGATGTCAAAATTCTGGTACACCATTTTAATCTAAAGTCTGATCTAAACTTAGAGAGAAAAGAAGCTTCATAAACCATCAACAGTACTACCACTCATACAACAAATATCAATAGTGATTGAGATACACAATAAAACCAGTCCCTGAAGATTTTAGAAGTTTAATCTCCCATCAACTTCCGCTATTCTAGCTGTGCCACAATGACTCAGCGTTGTCTTGGGTTTCTTTTTTGAAGGCCGGTTTTTAATTCGTTTCACAACTGTTTCGTATGAGATAGTACTAGATTCCATTGCCAAGGATAACAAAAGTCACAGGCGATAGCTCCATCTCCGACTTCTCCACGTTGTTATTCGAGATGGAGATGCAGGTGCTTTTTCATCTCCAGTAGTTCAGCAATTGTATGGTGAAATAAGTCGATTCGATCTACGTGGGTTCAGATCTAAACTGGGAGCAGGTAGGTCTTTGGCTTTTAGGAACTTTCTAACTGCTCTTCTCATTTTTGATACTTTCTCTCATTTAAAACAAGTAAAATGAACAATATTTTTCTAAGACTTTGATCCCTTCCTTTGTTTTTTCTCAGCAAACAGGACTGGGCTTATATGTCCATGTGCATACAAGGCATGGATGGTGGATCATATGACGCAGCAAGTGATATAAGATCTGTTTGAGAGGAACCGAAGCAGGGAGCTGGGAAGTCCTATGTTGCATTTCAAGTCAACTTTTACCCAAATGAATAGACCTATCTATCACTTACTTTTATGGGATAAAATCACGTTAAGCGTGCTAAATAATTACGCATCTCTCTGGATGAGGAAACAACCTACACCGATATTTCCTGGCCGGTATGTTCCCAAGACAGTCCGCTTGAGCTTATCTCAAGTCCACTTTCTGAAGATTATGGACTTTCCAACTCCTGATGTCTTGTTCCCGCTGTCTTCAGTTTGCTCCGGAATGTATTTCTGCGAGGCTCTCGTAGGGAGATTTCTGGTGCGGATCATTGATTCCTGTGCGAAACGCCACAATCGGCACCACTCAGTGTTTGTCTCTCTGTTCTTCTTATGAAATGCTCCTGGGCAAATAGGAAAAATATGGCATGGCCAAATGTGTAGCTCACGGCATATATGCGCACATCCTCTCAAAAATGGTGTCAGCCATTACCTTAACTTCTACGATGTCGTCAGGATGCTCTAGTGATTAGCAACTATTAATTTTTCGAATTAGATTGTTAGTGGCAGGCATTGGGTCTGCTATAAAAATTATTTTGCCTCTCACAACACTTTCGTATTGGTGTTTATAGTCTTCGTTGGATATGGGCAATCAGATTGTGTGAGCCCACAGAGATGCTGCGTTAACATAGCGAGGGAGACACCTATCTCTAGCTTTCCACCTTACACGCACCACATCGCAAGCAGGCAATAGTTTTCTTTCTCTCATCCTAACCAACAAGTAACACACTATTCTCACAATTCGGGTTTTGCTTATAGATGCAGATTTACCATACAACATGGGTGACAAACATTTTATTTATCACAGTCAATTGTCTATCATACTGAGGGGAAAATCATTCAAAGGGGATATGGAGAATTTACTCAGGAGGGACCAGCGGTTTTTCACTATCAATCGTCATTTTTCATATATGAAACATAGATTTATGGTTTGTTTCAAATCCTTAGAGAAAAAAGAGGCGTAGAGACTAGGGGACATTCTTCACGGAATTGTGTTATACATCGAGTTAATTTGGAACAGTCTTACTAATTCCAACTCTTGCTAGAAAAGTATGTACTTAATAACTCAAGGAAAAAGGTACAACTCTACTACACAGGCCTTTCGCAAGGTTAAGATGTAATTTTAGGACTTTTATTGTCTGTTTATGGGGTATGGTCAGAGTGTTGTATGATGTGGAGTAAATTTAACCCAGTTGCGTCGAGATTCACGCATGCAAGTTAAGTGAGGATGATTTACTCTTAGAGGTTTCGCAAATAAAACTTGTTTATATTAATAAATCATGTTATGAAATTCACGTGGTTCGTTGTGGAGAATATTCTATGAAAAGCTAGTAGTTATTGTCCAGTTTACATTGCAAACAATTCGAACTATGGTAATATCATCCTAAAGATTTGAAGTAAGAGCCTCTATCTTCTGTGATGTCGTTAACAATTTCCAACATGTTTTAAACTAGAGCTCCAAGCCTATACATATTCGTAATTCTCCAGAGGCTGTTTGACTACTAATCTATCCAATTTTTTGGAAGAGCAAAATCAAGACACGTGCGCTGACCTAGTGTGTCCATATCATGATTAAAGGATGCAGCATTGGATGAAAACTAATGAACAGAGGTATCTAGACAAAGTCAAGAATGGACGGAGATTTGTCTTAAGATAGATTCCAGCCTCGCCCGCATATTCTATATCCATCGCTTGGATTGCACTAATGAGTGCTAGATCATGACCATGTGTGGGCATTCTCCAGGAAGCAGTGGAAAGAGCGCGTGGGACTGATCGATATAGACTGGCATGAAATAACAGCCAAAGATGTTTCCCATTTGCCACTATCCAATAGCTTTTCCAGGACTTTTGCTTTACATTTGTCTACATTTAGTATTCTTTCATCAGTATGCTGTCTGAGGTATCCATGGTCAATCGACGCCACTCTAGCAGCAATTTGGGACAGGCTGACTTCTTGATGCTAGTTGCTAGTGAAGGAGATACATCAGTATAGTAACAGGGCGGCAAGGGGAGATACTATTTTTGGAACTGCGAGGCGGATAGCATCCCCAATCATGCGACGCTTGGAAGAATTTTACTTTAATTTGATCATGGCTGTTATTTTCTTGTCAAATCTTCCTCTCGGCGACACTTTTAACCAGCACTGTGCACACCTACCACATAATTTACCACTAACCAAAAACCACGAGATAAGTCAATAGCTTATACATTAGATCACAGTATCATAGGTCATATAATTACAAATATAAGAAAGCATTACATTTGAAGATAATGTATGTCAGGGAATTAGGCGGGCAAAGAAACCAAGTTTCCCAAATCCCCAGGGGTTTCAATTTGAGTAACTAATGATTTGTTCCATTTTTTTCTCATTCAATTCTATCTCCCCTTAAGATAATCATTAAACTTTGCACGCATAATAGATGTGGCAATGAGGGCGGAGGGATCCAATTAATCTTTAAAATACGCTTATTAATCCTCAAAAATCCCAGCATCCTCGTCTTACAGCGGAATAAAAGGTACCCAAATCTACAAGACACTACTTCCCTTTGTGCTCCAATAAGCCCCGACATTCGGGTCGATCAGTAAAAATTAAATACTTAACTATATTTATTTAAAGCTTATCAAATTTCATAAGACACAACCTTGTGGTACATTTCATGCAGATATGACGAAGTAAGTTAGTACCATAGATTGGCTTGCATATATAATTTCCACAGATTCCCATACCGAGAGATTCACCGACAAATTTCAATACGTCAGTGAAAACTTCAACTGTGCAACCATAGCTTTGGCTTGGGGCTCACAATTCGTTTTTGGCACTTTCCACTCTTAATGTATGAATCAATATAACACCGATTCAATGAAGGGGGAGAAGTGTCAAATTTGTATGTACACACTCTTCTATAGACAAAAGAATATCTTTCAACAGTTGGTCCCCCAAAGCTATCTGCAATAACTCTGTTTGTCTTTGACAAAACATTAGGAACTGTTAAGAATTGGAAATATAGATTCTGTACGATAATATTGGATCTGCTAGGTTGCTTGTTATCGCCACCACAAAATGCACTCAGGCCAGAAGTACAGAGGGTTTTTGGACTAAGATGAACCTGAGGCACTACGCGTGATTGTCTACAGGGTCCATAGATTAAGACCTCCTGATCATCTGTAAAGGAATAGTGTCAGAGGCCTCTGTTCCCATATACAATGTATTTGACTTCTGCTGAGTGTCCAGTGGGAACACTTAACTACATCTACAGGTAATTCCATCACTATATTCAGTCTCCTGTACATTTTCAAAAGTTTTCTACTGATTAAAGCTCTTACTCTGTTCTACAGCTTCCTGAGACAGCCAGGCGGCAGAAGACAATATATTTGGTGCTTAAAGTATCAATGGTGGACACGCTCTTTCGACGAGGAACTGATCTCGTGAGTGGACAATGCTTTATAGAGCATTAACGTCAAGCTTTTCTTAAATCAAATGATAAGCTGGTCGGTAATGCTGAGGATGACTTGAATATATCTTATGATGTAGTAAGGTCTATATATGCAATGGAACGCTTCTACTTGCTATATCACTAGTGAGCCCTATTGCTACTGGAGGCAATCAGATGAGATGGTGAACAAACGTATACACCGTTCAAGATATATACAGACAAACGCAGTGATATGTTTAGGCTGGCTTTAAATATGTCAACATGCCGTTTGAGTCTGTGTGCTTCTCATAACACATTACGTGGGATGAATTACAATTACCACGTTCCACGCTTAATCTGGGATCACGTTAAAAAACAACAGATTACTATAGTACCGATGAATAACGAGTGCCAACGAATTATTATATACCCTTGACTGAAGATTTCAGGATTAGGTTTGTTTTAGAGCTAAAGACGACATATATTATTGATGATCATTATTTGATGCATTTTTCCTCACTATGAAACTATAGGTTCTTTGTACCTTATTCTCATAGTGATTATGTCAGCCTGAAGTGACCTATAGCGACGATCAATACTTAACAAAAACCATTGGAGAGTAGCATCAAGATAAAGGGTTTTATTTCATGAAAGACTCAATAACAGTATTGAGGCGCAAAGAGGTATAATAGCGTTTTGGTTTCGGTTATTTATCATATAGTTGGATGTAACCTGGTGTTAAACCGCGTAGATAACTGTACAATGGACTAAGTTAGCATTTTGAGTTTAAATTGTATGAGTATATACATTTATACGGGGAGGGAGGGAGTTCAGAGCAAAAATTTGGGTGATTTGTTATTTCTGGCATTATAGACAAACACAACATCAGAAATAATTGGTGAAATCATACCCATCTTTCATTTGGGGGCGGTATATGACTATTAAATCGCTACCTTAAATCGTTTTCTGGATATATATATATTCACATCTATAAAATTATATAAATAATTATTATAAAGAAGGTGAGTTTTACGTATGCCTAAAATTAGAGGAGGCTATGATGTGTATACACATCTAAGAGGGGACTACCATAGTAACCATTTTTAATTTTACAATAGGACAAATATTTATAAAGGAACCCGGGGAGGATAGAAAGCCCAAGAGCAAAAGACACGAGAATGGAATTACAATAACTAAATTTGGATCTGTCGATTATTGGCAATCGCTTTCGTGTATAGACAGAACTGAGTTAGACCCGCTCAAGATATCATGGCGAAGCAACACCGATCAGACCACACTTGCATTTTGGGTCAAAACTATCAGTCTGACTACCTCTCGAGTGATGTTCATAGCACAATTGTTATTAGAAGGTCACCATCCTTGGCCACTCTTACTTTACTGGTACCGCGAGCTTCTTTCTGTAATTTTAACTTTTCTGGTAGTTACAGAGATATCCTGCTCCCCGTTCACGCTTAGGGGAAAATACAATTATCACTCTGGCGAATATCTATGAGAAAGATGGAGGTAAATTCGGAAACTGGTGGGTGTGACCGATTATAGGGTGACTTGAAAAGGGGTGCTTGAATTCTGTGCTCTTCTAATTATCATTTCGACTAATTGGGGGCAACACCGGTTCGTATGGGGCAAACCGCAGATTTCAATGGTACTGAGATAATTTTTTTAGACGGGGCGCCTGTGGATCTTTCATTGCGGCTTATCTCAGAAGCCTACTATAGGGGGCTAATTATGTGTCGCATATATCTGTGTTTTATTTGGGTCTCCTGACGGTTGGGTTATCACAGAGTAATTGTATATCTGGAAAAATCCCCTTTGGGACAGGTCCTCTGTTCAAATTCTTTTTATCTCAATAAACTACAGATAGAACTATTTATGGCGCATGTGGAATGAACAAGCAGTAATACCGGATAGGGAGTATCGAGGAGATAATTCTGCCTGGATATAGAAATCCTACAGTTCAGCTGTCTCCTTTGTTACTTTTAACTTACCAAAAAAACCTCAATTGAAAGAAAAAACCATGGAGTCATATACAACTTGATTGTTCTCTGGGTCATAGATCTGATTAGAATGCTAAGTAATTAGTTTGACGAATTCATTTATTCACTAGGATTTTCTTAAATTCTTTAGTGTGTATGACATGTGCTTATTTAAACTACTAAAGTTACCGGTAAAGACTGGTTAAAATATTTGTGCAATATCCTATGTCATTATTTAAACAACGCAAGATCAGTTTGTTTAATTCTAAGGATTGTTCTTAATTCATTTTTTTAAATACGTGGTAACAAGCTTGCAAATATTATGGGGATAATATAAGGTCTTAGTGATACGAGACCCCTACATATAATTTATAATTTGAACTATCTATATTGCACTTGGATATCGAGCGCCCACAGGCCGACTATTGACAGCAGTCAGAAACTATGGGGACTCGCGGATGAATACGATGAAGAGAATTTACATCTTAACTCCTATCTACCTGGTGAGACTTTCGCATAAGACTTTTATTCTTGGAACACCCATACAATCTCTTCACAATAGAAGAAACTTCAGAGAGCTTATGGATGATGACAGGGGCCCATGAGCCATCTTACTTGGTCCCTTCAGGTGGAATAAACCTTTTTCCAGACTAGACTCAGTATCAAAAGAAATCTCAGGGGGTGGGTCTCTGGGATGTGCACCGAGCTCAGTGTATGAAACGTGCCAATACGGTTGACAACCTTACTTGATTACAGCAGCATCAGAACATCTTTTATCTCACGGTTCATCTGTCTGTGTTCAAAGCTGATGTAATAATGGCACTTCTTCGTTGAGGCAAACGCCATGTATCGTAGGATCTGCCTACGCACATTTTGGATTTAGGGGCTGACGATTCTTGGATAATACGCTAGTTTTCGCATTTCACGGGTTTGATAATGAACTGCATCTATTTATGGTTCACATACACTGGGACGGGACTATTGGAATTCGTGTATTTTCGAGACTCGCTATCAAATTTGGTAATATGGTTCTTATTGATAGACATTATTTATTTTTATGCATAAGTTTTAGTCATATGGATTTTACATGCACTTCTAACAAAAAGAAATAATAAAAAATTAATCTAAGACTACACAATTTTTGTGCAAAGGATATAGATTGAGCTTTATAAGTTAATATCAAGAGATGTATTATCGGAAGCACAATTCCGTTCGGCTCTTGCAGGTAAATAATCTTAAAGTGATTGTCTATGTCTGGCTAATAGATACAGCTCAAGGTACAATTATCACATAAGTCACTTTGTGTGCTTCTTTGTCTTACTTGAATCATGGTTTGTGTTTTCTTAAGGTTAGATGGTCTAATCGGAAGAGATTTGCCAAAAACAATACAAGGACACACTCTTCAGAAATTTTTGGATGTATGTTTAATTACATGTCAAAGAATGTCGAAAATAATGACTAGTAACCTGAGAAGCCTACGTGAAAAACTGAGTATTTTATTCGCTCCGCATTATTAAATTGAAATTTTAACTGTCCTGTTAAGATAATGTTGATTATAATAGAGAAAGGGATCTGTCTGACAGGTCCTAATACCCAGCTCAAACCTAACGAATGCGTATGACACAGCATAAATGATCCGGGATATAGGGAATTATGGATTAATTCACAATCTATACATATTTTTTTCAGATTTAAAATTCAGCTAGAGGAGAAAACTTAATAGAAGAGAAACTATATCTACAGCTTGAGATAGTTCATCCCAATGATCTGTTACGCTTAATATTACAATAGAGGATAAGTAGACATAACGGCTGTCTCACGCTGATGATTGCATATGGATCCACCTTAAAAATTGGCATAGATGGATTTCCCCAAATACCTCCTCAGTTTAATGAGTTTGTGTTACAAAGAAGATAGTGCTTTAATTTATCTAATCTATTGTGGCGATTAGATGGAGATGTGCGTCATAATAGTCCGGATCTAGGCCTATGGGGGGAAGTACGGATGTGATGGATGTAAACTCCATCGCAACTTAAGCTCATGTTCACGAAGCTCTCCATTTTGTCGATAGAACGCATTAGTAAAAACATAATTAAGCATTGATTGAATCGACATTTAAACATTTCGCAAATTCACTAAAAGAATTTAGGCTAACGTCTCCATGCCCTCTACCAAATTGGCAGTCCATATTGTTTATTCTTCAATGATAAAGCCATAATTAGAAATGGGTTAATATCTCTCGTATTGCCGGTATAAATCCCAGCTATTTGTTAAGACTTAATCATACTCCTGTACTAGTGTTTTGATTTACGAGTAGTACAAACAACGATGGGGAAGGAGGAAAGGGAGAGAATAATATTTTGATACTTGACAGATCAGTAACATTTCAGTAGTTGCCATGCCCAGTGAAGAAGAGGGGGCTCTAGAAGGGTGCGGTTGAGGGGTTATGCCTGGGCCTACAGTTTTACCACCTTCACTTCTGTAATGAATTATTGTACCACACGCAAATCTCTAATGATAAATAAGATTGAACTCTGTGTACTATTTCGATTTCCTTCTTGCGGTTTAAGCTTATCTTATTAGAAAAATCCCCCAGTTAATATTCATTATATGAGGGAGGTAATTTGGGCGGGCAACAGTATAAAATCCACATGCCATTTCTTATGCATTTTTTAAGGGGTCCATCATGCAATTTCAGCGTAAGACATCGAACCTGGTTTAAATACTGTGCTTTATGTATTTTTATTTTTTGTCTTCTATCTAAAATGCATTTATTGTGTTAATGAACATAAAGCTTTTTGAAGGAAAGTCATCTTTGGCGGGAAATGTGGCCTAATATCTTCCAAAGGTGTAATTATATTTTTCTTCCCATTCTTATATCTTTTAAGACTAATGGCACTAGACTCAGTGAACTTTGACAATGCCATTGATTTATAAACTAATGTTGAATAGTTATAATAGTGAGATAGTGGGTTTCCAAAATTGAACAGTTAAATGTGGGTGTTCTAAACAGTGGAATTTCTGAATAAGAAATAGGTGAGGGTGTAATATGCTTGTCGTTCCATACACTAACGACCTTCTTCTAGCAATCATTAATGGGCACTAGGGGAGCGTAACTGCGGGATATGCCTTTGAATTGTTGTACATTGTTTCTTCATATTGGCCCGAGATCTCTTTGTAGATATCCTGAAAGAGTTTTTTGGGGTTGGGGTTGAATGGATTCATGGATCTAAAAGGGGCAGAGGATTGATAAATATAGATGTTGTGGGAACTCACTCTTTCAAAACTTTTTTTTCCATCTTTTCTATCGAGGTGGGCCAAGACTCAACATTAAAATTTTACGGGAATATTTTCCAGCTTTCAGGTTAGGTAAAATTATTGGTATTGTGAACATGGAAATACGTCAAAGAAATTTCTGAAAAGTAATCCTGTTTGTGCATACAATTATCTTTGCGCATTTTATTTGTGATAGACTTGAAATGCTTGTCCTAGTGAACAACTGTAATAGCTTGCTAATTAGCTGTACTAGTCCCGCGTGCTCAAGATATTATGGTTCTTGGTTGTTCAGTGTAATGGAAGCAACAGTGCGCGAAAAAGACATATCAGAGATCAGTGACAAGAATTGGAAACGTAGTGGAGCTGTGTTGGGATTCAGGGGGCAGCCAACACCGTCAGTGGCCGATAGTATCATTGCAGGAAAGTATCCAAACCCAATGACCAATTTCCCACGGTGAATATTGGATTCGAATGTCTAGTATCAAGACGATATTTATTCTCTGCGCTTATCCTAAAGCAGGTAGGTCCAGATTATGTTATTAAATACTCGCTTCAATTGTGGTATAATGTACACTTCTAACGGTGGTAATTTTGGTTTATTCTAAATTGCAATTTAGCTCTCTATGAATGTTTTAATATTCCCTGTTCCAGTCTTTTTCTATTCTGAAAGTTAATTAAATTCGACGCCAGAAGTTCCTCTTTGACATTATTCTATTCTTTTGTAGTCTTTGTGATGCAGTCATTTCCAACGTATGTTGGGAATAATCCCCATGGGATCACTGAATTGTGCTTCCTTTATTTGCTGACTTGTTTTTATTTCTTACGAGGCAGATTCATGTTAAAAGGTTTTACAGGAGAAGAAAAAGAAATTATAGAATCGTGGTTTTAAAATCGATATTGAATTTACGACGACGTTTTGTCAAGGTTGAAATAGTCATTTTTCATTCTTAAGTCGGTTCGATGTATCTGCGGGTTAAAACTTCGAAATAAAACCCGTAGATCTGTTTGCTTTCTTAGATATTTTATTACATTAGCATTAACGGGCTTAATCTAATCAATTCAAACTTGTGACAGAACGCGGATTATTTCAGGCTCTCCATCGCACTTTCCATATTTTTATTTACCAAATTTCCATGATCACGCTGCTAAGGTGTTTTACGGGTCCCTTCAGCTGAATTGGCTGCAATAGTTTCTAATGTATTGGCGTCATCTTCTTAAATCGAGGCAGGCTAGCTGACAAACAAGTTGACTGTCCACAGGGGTTTCAAATTGGAGAGACCTTTACGTTACAGGTCAGAATTTCGCGCAAAAATGTTATGGTCGTTATAGGTTAACGATTTAAATTTCCAATACAATGGTTTGGGTCAAAATCAATTGTTAGGCCGTTTTTTTTTGTGCTGATTTTCTACTACGGATTTAGCTCACTTTTTACCTGAATCTTGATAACAGAGCTTACAGCGGGGGAATGCGCTCACTCCTCTAGACAACCTGAGTTCCACCTGTTATATCCCAGAATAAGTCCGTTTTGTTTGCCCAAGCTCTTAAATCGTTTCAGCCGTTTAGGATTATGACAATTGAATCATTGTTCGTTATCTCAGCATTTTTAATTCTTTAGATAGGATTCATGTTTAATGACAGGTAGCTTTTGTTGTCCTTTGAAAGGAATCATTTGGTCGTGCGGGAAATCGTGGATGTATGCTTTATCAGCAAAGTGCCGATAACAACCCTAAAGAAGGAAGGGACCCATAATGATAGAGTTTCACACACGTAGAGTGCTGGAAGTCCTTGTCGTACACGCCCGAGTGTGAAACCACTATTTGCTACCAAATCATACCAGATTTTTACTAATTCTCTTATCAGAAACGATGCAAAATGGTTTATTTCATCGCTAAACCACCCAGATAGACATGCAAGTACTCATTTTATCACCACTGCAAGAATTTGATAAATTTCTCTGGATCTTTCACCCAATTTATTGAACAATCTTTATGGAATACGGACCAGGTAAAAAAAATGTTTTTTCTATAAATATTGGGTTCAAGCAATCATGTAGTATTAAGATATAAGGCTCTGTGAAATAG
>CAJDSM010132684.1:0-10682 GCA_903981925.1 Ostrea lurida | reverse complement strand
ACGGACGAGACGTGCCGATTCCCATAGATCCCTCAATCTTCGTTGCTGGGATATACAAATGACGGACAACTTATCTTCCAAGGGGAACTGTATTTGCATTCATTTTTGAAACTTTAGCAAAAGAAACGGGTATTCAAAAGATTAGAAGCACTACTACACCAAGATTAGCCTTGCCTTGCATAAAGCGTCCTTAAAAATTTATTGCATAATGAAATTCAATTTGTTCAATTCGTGTACTGGATCAAAGTGGGGAATACATTAAGGTTTTGATAGAACTGTTTCTGGCAAGACAGTTAATCAATATAAAGGAATTAATATGGCACGTCAATCAAAACATAACAAATCGATCAGTCACGCTACAACGGAGGCTATATAGCCTCGCTATCAACCCTGAAGCGTCAAAAAGAAGGGTACCGTGTCAATCTTAGTGAAATACAGTATCATGATCAATATGGGCACTATGTTAAATCACATTGTGTCCCAATATTAGCGTTCAATGGTTACTTTAGTTTGATAAACTGGCCCGCTCTTGGCCACAGAGCTGGTGAGGTTATAAATTTCACAATTTCTACATTCTTTTATTCTAGAAATGCTTCAAACGCAAAAATGGTGTAACAATTGGCAACATTTTTGCAGGTAAAGTTAACAAGAGGCCCATGGGCCACATCCACCTACGCTTCACAAAGCATGCTTTTTCCCGCATTGTTGCCCCCACGGGAGGCATTCAACAAAACTAAATCTAGCTCAAGAATCATGACACCATCTGTATAAGAAAGTAAGTCCATAATCTTGTAAATTCCCCTATTGGCCCCAATCAACCGTGAGTGGGGGCAGATTCTGAACAAATCTTAATCTCATGCATCTCATCATAATTTCGAAGCTTTCCAGGTGCATCCAGCTTCATTGGTATTAATGGAAGATTTAAAGATTTTCGCCTATATAATCATATGTAAAAACTTTGATCTCCTTGTGTGGCCCCATTACCCCATGGGGCATGTTGAACAAATTTGAATCTCCATCATATCAGAAGCTTTCATATAAATTATCAGCTTTCCTGTGCCCAGGTGTCTTTGGAGAATAAAGATTTTTCCATTTAATCATATGTAAAACTTTGATCCCATTTGTGCCCCATTCTACCCCCAGGGTCATGTTTGAACAAACTTGGAATCTCCACTATATCATGGAAGCTTTCATATAAATTAGCTTTTCTGGCCCATGGTTCTTGAGAAAAGGATTTTTAAAGATTTCCGCAATATAATCATATTGTAAAATTATCCCCTATTGGGCCCCATCTACCGACCCCTGTCATGAATTTGAACAATCTTAACTCCTCTACAGTCAGGAAGCTTCATAGTTAAATTTCATGTCTTTTCTTGGCCCAGTGGTTCTGAGGAATTTTGAAAGATTTTCCTATTAATCAATGTAAAATTTGTCCCCTAGTGGAGGCCCCATGGACCCCGGGGTCATGATTAACAAAACCTGAATCTCCTGATACTCAGGAAAGCTTTCATATAAATTTCAGCTGTCTGCCCAGCTGTTCTTGAAAGAAATTTTAATGACACCACCCTATTTTGCATTTCGTGATATTCCCCTAATATTGAGGAGGCCCAGTCCTCATTTGAACAAACTGAACCCCTTACCAAGGATGATTTGTACCAAAGTTTGTTGAATTTGGCCCAGTGTTCTTGAAAGAAGTCGAAATATGTGAAAGTTTCGACGGACGGACAGACAGATAGAGGACGACAAAGGCGATCAGAATGCTCACTTGACCTTCGACTCAGGTGAGCTAAAATGTAAAATTGATACACGGACGTCTCGGGTCAACCTAATACAACTGAGGGGAAGGTCACCTCGGTGGGCCGACTGTGGGCCCATAAGGTCTCTTGTTCATGTATGTGTTCTGGGTATGTCCTCGATGTTCTTGTTTTTTGTTGTGTTCTGGCCTAAGAAGCTAAACATCTAGCCATTTGTAATTATATTTATTAGACATCATATAAAAGATTTCCGAAATCTATATTCTCAAAGTTTGTGAGAGTATTTTTTGTAAAATATTAAGATTCGTCATAAACTTTCTTTGTAAGAGAGAGGCGTAAAGGGGCGGAAGTGAACAATTGGTGTTCAAGGACCAGATCATAAATCCAAAAAAGCGGATTATACAAATCGGTGCTACGGGCAACACGGACTCCGACCAAGGCGAAGGTGTGAGGATCAGGTGCCATGGAGAGTAAGCATCCTCTGCGCTGACCCGGTCACACCCGCCGTGAGCCCTTATCAAATAAAGTAACGGTTACCGGCTGTTATCTAATCTAGTTAGGAAAATGACAGTCTCTAACAAAGGGTACTGAGAACGTAAATCAGTCAACATAGACTTAGTGATAATTTTGTATTCGCAACAAGGTCGATGATAGCGACCGTATAGGAGAATTTGCCGAAATGAGACTTTTAAACGAGATTCGTATGTAGATCGGCCTGCGCGTTATCAGAGCTTTTTGGTATAGTGGCCTCGCTTTAAAAAGTGGATACCGCAGTGTAAAAGGAGGTTTCGACTGTGGTGTATAAAAAGTATGAGATGATCTACAATGTATTAAGGGTTGGTGTAATAGCACGGTCTTTGCGTCAAGTTAGCGCTAGATCTGCGATGATACCAACATGGGAGCTTCCAGGAGTATGCAGTCAATACACAAAGCATAAAGCGCCTTGTGTGTATTCTCATCACGGGTACAAAATATACCCGCGATTGGTGACAGGTTTATTGTGTACTTTGGGTACGGCGGGTTGGTGACTTTTGTGATAGAGAATACCATCGAATGTTTAGCGCTTAGCGCTCCCATTTGTACGATATGTTACCTGCAGTTTTTGAAATCTGAAATGATACGAACCTCAAGCACACGTTCACTTTCTACACTGAGTTTGTTGGACTATGGTTGACGTATTCGGTTACCTTGTCAAGAATTTTAGGGTCCAGGACGAGTGTGACCGGAACAGCGATACTTACTTCCTCCTAGCTACCCGATTTGAGGACCCGGGTGTTGAATAGGTTCCGTTCAGCATCCCCTTGCGTGTTCGTAAGAGGCGACTGAATGGACGATCCTTCGATGATAACCACAAAAACGAAGGTCCCGATTGTCACAACAGGTGTGGTCGATTAAAGACTCCCTCCTTGCTCAAAAGCCACTGAGTGCCAGCACAAAGCCTAAAGTTGCAGCCTCACCGGCATGGTGTGGTGACGTCCCATATGAGTGATAACTCTCCAGTGGGAGCGTAAAACAATAAATAATAATTTCAAAATCATTGCATATCCTCCTAGGCACCCGTATCAGGAATCGTGCCCAGCCTTTTGCTTTGTGTTACAGTTTGGGACACTGGGATATTTGCCTTTTATTTATCATAGATAATCATGTATTTTATCTAGGGAAAATAATATACAAGTTAGTATGCCAAGGTTTGTGTTTGCCTATCTCTTCAATTCAATATGCCGCATTAGAGTTATGAGACTTGATCACTAATATATTCAATTTTTTTATTGTATAAACTGAAGATGTGTTTTTAGTCGATGACCATATGGACCTTAATCTTGTTCCAATACTGAGGTGTACATGTAATTGATTAAAAGTAGTCATAACTCTAATCGATGATCGTTTATCTTTAATAAACAATGGAGCGTTCATATTCTAAAAACCTTACAAAACGCCAGATCGTATTTAAAAAACACATGCCATCGATGCAATGTCATTGTATTAAGGAATGGGTTTTGTATTATAAAATGGGCGAAAAGTAACAATGTATCAACGTAATCATATTCCCAAAAACATACAAAAATCGAGTGTAGCAACACGGACCTTCGACAAAAACGTTATACTAAGAATGGGTGCACCGCGTCATAATTCAATTATCATTAAAAATCGTCTTTATTGCAAAGATGCCTCTGCAAAATATGTGTAGAGTTTTATACTTTCACTAATGTAATTTATTTTAGCGGGTTCAGCTGTTTTCTAAAATTTTCAACTGTGTCGGAGGTGTTTGAGCAAGTGTATGGAATCTGACCGAATGTTCATTCGAGCCAGAATTTATTGCGTCACATGATAATCTATCTATTTTTGAAGAAATTATATGCATAAAGACTTTTTTTGCCCTCCTCACTGACATCTACAGTGCCCATAGTATAGTGCCGTAAGGGATGCTGTACCCTGCTTTAAAAGCACGTTGTATCCTGCGTTGAAATTGTGTAACCTATTGTTGTTTTTCGTTCCCGAGATATTTCACTCATATTGAAATATTTCACTCATATTGAGACGTCACCATTGCCGGTGAAAGGCCTGTACTTAGCACTCATGGCTTTTAGCAGTGAGGGTTCTTTTGCGTGTCACACATGCTGCGACACGGGACCTCCATTTAGCTCACCTGAGCCGAAGGCTCAAGTGAGCTTTCTGAACAAATTTGTCCGTTGTCTGTCGCGTCGTTGTCGTCGACGTCGTCGTAAACTTTTCACATTTTCAACTTCTTCTCAAGAACCGCTGGGCCAAATTCACCAAACTTGGACACATCATCCTTGGGTAAAGGGGCTTCAATTTGTTCAAATGAAGGACCAGCCCTCATCAAAGGGAGAATAATCACGAAAATGCAAAAATAGGGTGGTGTCATTTAAAAATCTTCTTCTCAAGAACCACTGGCCAGAAAGGTGAAATTTATAGGAATCTTCCTGATATAGACGGAGATTCAGTTTGTTCAAATCATAGGCCCCGGGGGTACGATGGACCCAATAGGGATCAAAGTTTTACATATTTATATAGGAAAATCTTCTCAAGAACCACTGGCCAGGAGACGAAATTTATATGGAAGCTCTCTGAAAAAGGAGATTCAAGTTTGTTCAATCATGACCCGGGGGGTACTATGGGGCCCCAATAGGGGATCAAGTTTCATATGAATATAGGAGAAATCTTTAAAAATCTTCTCAAGAACCACTGGCCAGAAAGCTGAAATTTATATGGAAGCTTCCTGATATAGAGAGATTCAAGTTTGTCAAATCATGACCCTGGGGGGTACTATGGGCCAATAGGGAATCATTGTTTGACATATGAATAGAGGAAAACTCTTTAAAAACTCTTCTTCTCAAGAACCACTGGGCAGGAAGCTGAAATTTATATGAAATCTTCCTGATATAGTGGAGATTCAAGTTTGTTCAAATCATGACCTCGGGGTATGATGAGGCCCAATAGGGGATAAAGTTTTACATGCAGATATATAGAGAAATTCTTTTAAAATCTATTTCATTGACAGAAAAAGTGGATGTTGTACCTAAAAGCTTCCTGATATGGAGTAGATTTTAAGTTGGTTCAATGCCTCCACCTGACATACATGTATTGTAGGTTAGATTTAGTCCCAGTGTACATTCTAAATCCACAAACTACTGCTCTTCTTAGGAAGCAAGCTGTGCTCAGTGAGCGATGTGGCCCTTGGGCTCTTGTTAAGATCATATCCGAAAGCCCTGATTCTCACTTTTAAATGCCGAGCTCTTGGCGAAGGAGCAATCATACCTATTTTTGACGCGGCCGAGACGGGCTCGAACGTACGACCTCCCGATCACGAGGCGAGAGCTCTAACACTGAGCCACCGCGACCGGTGGTGTAACCAAATGACGTTAACGTTTGACTATGTGTGAATGGACTGCTCCGAGTTCGGTGAAGTCGTCACCAGATATTCAGATTGGCAAATTTCAGCCGATTTCCTGATATACGGTCGCATTGAAATTGGCGGCAAACGGCTACTCGCTTTATGACAGGTGGGCGATTCGCTTCCGTGTTTATGGAGCAATATTCCATCATCACCTGCATATGGGTGTATGTCTCTCAACTTATTCGATAGCAAGAGCTTGTTCTGCGTATGATCAGTTTTTGAATCGAGGCAGCTACTTACAGGCAAGTTGTTGTTGCAAGGGTTTCAACAGTCACGTTTAAAGCGCATTTCGTAAATTATATGTCTTTATAACCAATTTAGTTTACCAATATGACTTATATTGAGTCAAATGCTGTCTGATGTGTTTTCATAGCCATTGTAAGCCGTTTTCACACACTGATTTGACTACGGAATGTTCCGTTTACCTGTTCAAGACTATGGGCTCACGGTGGGTGTGACCGGTCAAGGGGATGCTTTCCTCCTAGGCACTGATCCACTCTGGTGTGTCAGGGGTCCGTGATTGCCCAACTCTTGGTTTTTTTATTCTATTTAGGACTCGTACAATTGATCACTGTTCGTTATCTTTTGCTTTACTTTGCCTTTACATTGACCCCCCTCCCCTCCAGTAATGTTTCAAGCCATGTTCACGCTTGGTCAAGAATATGAAACACATGCACAAATTCGTATATTTTTTAACATATACAAGTAGCAAACCTGCGGTCCACACGGTATTACAATACTGCTCTCGTGTCATATGAAAGTACACATTGTATATATATTGTAATAATACAGTTCACGTGNCATATACAAGTAGCAAACCTGCGGTCCACACAGTATTACAGTGTACTGCTCTCGTGTCATGTCATATGAAAGTACACATTGTATATATATTGTAATAATACAGTTCACGTGAAAATGAAACATTTATACCAATAAAGTTGAACTGATGCTATTTTAAAGGGAATTGAAAGCATACAGAAAATGACAACATTTTTTTGCACATGGGGAAACATGTAAAATGTATATTTTACCTGCTTGGCAAAACACAGTGCAATGTAGCGCTACTAAAAGTTGAAAGATCGCCTGCTTTGTCTGGAAAAAAAAGGTAAATGACGTTTAACAATTTTGCAGCTATGTTACTCTAAAATCGTATCGGTATGTGAATGATTGCGCTTGACACTCTCATGTACGATGCATGAAAGTACATGTATCTCACAGTAATACGTACGTATTACATGTACGTACATACGTAATTTTACTCTGTGTAGTTTGGCGCTTCATACCCTGATGTAAACCCCCCCCCCCCCAAACAAAACAACCAAAAAAAAAACAAAAAAACAAAAAAAACAAAAAAAAAAACCCCCCAACCAACCCCAAAAAGAATATTTCCGGAATTTTCCTCCCGTCATTGTTCGTTATATCATTCATTGTATCTTAGAATGGTCCTAAGACATATCTTAAGACGGACATGGAAGCTCTCTTAGGACTATCCTAACTAGGAGAGACTTAGGAGACGTAAATTATAACTCCCATTGGCAAGATAACAGTTATAAAAACATTAGTGTTACCATTGTTGAATCATATTCTGATGTCAATTCCCAACCCATCCATGGCTTACTGTAAAGAATTAGAAAAACGATTCTTCTCTTTTGTGTGGAACGGGCCAGCTCATGAGTAAAAAAGGATGTATTAGTTAAAAAATATGAGGAAGGTGGTCTTAAAATGGTGCATTTAAAATCATTTATTGCCTCTTAGTGGAGTGCCTTATGTACTGCTGTGGGAATTTTATGAAAATATAAAGCAGCCACTATGTCATATCTTATAGCTCTGGTTGCTTATTCGGAAATTGATAACCTTGAGTTGCGCGCACTTCGTTTAATACTCATCAAATTGTAATGTCTCTATTTTTAGGACACAATATTTCTATTTTATCGAATTTCACATTTTGTCATCTGAAAAATCTCAACATTGATCTTATTGACCCATTAGTATTATGCTGTTTGCACTTTCTTTTAATTGCATCATTTTAATATAATCGATTCACATATAAGCAAATCCATTAATTGAAACACTTATGAGACTTCAATGCACATTAAAATTGAGTACAGCAGATGTGACACTTTCATAAAGAATGGCATTTATCTAAGAAGGTCAATGTTAGATTTTATGCGAATGACACATTGTGATGCTTTTCAGTTTACAACTCTAGGTTCGCGGGAGGGGGGGGGGCATCGAAAGGGGGTACTTGAGCCACAAGGAGTAGCGTTGGAAAATTTTTCAAAATAGGTGTAGTATTACTCTAAATTGCGTATCAGATCAATTTATAACTATTGCATAAGTCTATCGTGACGTTTTTTTATAGTTTTCTAGCTGTTGTTCGTCTGGGGGAATTTATTGTGGCTTGTTTCTTAATGGAAGCATATTGGACCAGCTGAACCTAGGCTGATTATTGATGATGTTATTCATACAGTATGAGTATATATTAAGGGAGAATACGAGCTTTGTAAATTATAATGACAATATAAGCCATGCCTATTTTTGGGACACTTGATAACACTACTGACAACTCCTGTCATGATGAATCTATAATTTATGTATATCTTAAGATCGTAGAGATTGGTCAGCCTGGGTGTTTGTCGATAACTCTATAGTATTTGGCGTTTACATTCCTGCTTCAAATTCAGTCTAGACAATAATGTTTTTAAATATTTACATTTTTTTATAATACAAGAAAACATGATAAATGAAAAATTAATGATTTATAAAATAAATGTCTTTCCCAAATTGAAAGTGGTCGAATTACACGGGTCATTCCTAATTAGTATTGTACTGCTAGTGGAGGGACATCGTCAAACCATGTTTTCTTCCATTTACTGATTTCCATCCTCGAGTACAATGAACACATACTAAGTCCAAGTCTATCTGAAGCACATGTAGGAATAAGTGTTTCAACTTATTTACTACACCCCTCATAACACCACATCATGTGTAGAATATAGCTGATAATCATCTTGCCTTCATACACACATCTAGCAAATGGCAATGATGCATTGTAACAAAGTTGAATGTCTATCCAGTAAAGCTATTGAGCTAATTTTATGTATTTAACCCTCCACACCTTTAAGATGTGATCCACCATATAAACTTTTACGGAAAAATATTGATCATCTGTCAACCACATCATTCGTCTCAAATGGCAGTGAAGCCAACATAAAGTTTCGAAGTCTATCAATAGTCATTAGTAGGAGAGTGTTAACGCTATTTAACCTCCATCCCTCTAGATCAAACATAATATCTAAGGAATATGCGTTAAAATTAATCTTGTCTGTCATGACAATACAACTATCATAATGATATAAAGCATCTGCGCAAAGATTTCAAGTTTATCCAATAAGCCCTTTAGGAAGGAGAAGCGTTAAAGAAAATTGTGACAGACAGACGGCGAGCACGGACAAAACAGTACCAAGACAATATTCTCCCTTGAAGAGGGGAGACTAAATTAGTTCTAAATGATTATATTTCGTATTTATCTGTCATTCCACCAGTTCATTTTGTTGGAAAACTCTTCTGTCAAACCGATATAAAATTGATGGAAATCTAAAGCCGTTGTAAATAAGCAGCATTTACGCTTAATCCAAAAGCTAGATTATGTGATTGAGTCTATAGCTTAAACAGACTACAGATATTGGATTATATGGTAGTCTACTCGATGCTATTGCTAGCATATAGAAATTATTTTTCAATTTGAGGTGAAAAATCAATTTTGTTAATACACGTTTACTGTTGTCTTTATCAATGATCTGCCGTTCTATCAACGGGTGATCATGTACCTAATCGCTCTAAATTCACATTAGTATATGATAAAGAAATTCCAACATAAGAATACATGTACCAATTTAGCCCGATTTAAAAAAGGATAAATCCTAGGAGAAATAAATGATAAAATACATATTTGTGTTGCTAGTTGGTAAAATGATTAAAATCATGTGTGCAAAATGCCTAATGTATCTTAACCACAGGAACCATATAATCCTGTAGAAGATTTAAGGTTCTTATATCATGGAGTGGATTTAAGAGGGCATCCCTTTTGTGCCAAACTAAGAATCTAGCATTGCCACTAGATTTAACCTGTAGTCAGAGTCATAGAACTTCTAGAGGTTTAAACCTCTGGGCCCCTCACTATGGCTACGATTCCAAACCTCTAGCTTATATAGCACTTATTTCAAGGAATCCCCCATATCCTTAGACAAAATATCTGGGATCAGCCATTGTATACTGTGGGATTGATATATTTTGAAGACAACCTGGTTCTGTGCACAATAGAGTTACACCCCAGAATCGTTGCATACAAGTATAGTGTATCTAATCTATTATTACATAATTCATGTCTACAGTGTAATTTGTAAGAAGTTATTTACTTAATGGTTTTTAATTTCCGTGTGCCAAGAGTTGCGTGTGTTTATATGAATTGTGGTCTAATTGCCGATGGTTTTATTTTCGCGCAATTCAATTTTTTATGACAAAATATTTACATATTGTGTCACACTGCATGATTGCGATTGTTTAATTTCGCCGGAAACATCTCGACCGCCGAAACGAAAATATAAACCACGCAATCATTTCCCATTTATTCGATTTGCAATTATAGCCACCATCATTCCCGGTAGAGGACAACTACAAATGTGAAATGTTGATAATTCCATGGAATATTCATCTTCGCATAACCAAGGGTCTCGTCCACCGCTCCTCCATAAACCTAGTGATATGCACTACAAAACGCCGGTCCTTTTGATTGGGGAGTTGCGTAAGCGACCGGACCATGAAATCATTTCAAGTTTACGAGTTATAACTTGTTTACAATCGAGTGAAACTAATGCGCTGTGCGATTGATTTGTTACTCTGTACTTCACAAAACAAATTTACTGTTGAACATTTTAAGTACAAGACACATAATAGAAGTTTAATGATTCGAGCATAGAGGGATAAATCGGAATATGTCATGGCTATGG
>CAJDSM010132664.1:0-13173 GCA_903981925.1 Ostrea lurida | reverse complement strand
AATTCTAGTCTCCAAATTATTTCAACCCCAAAATTTGGTATGTTATTTTTGTCAAAGATTGTAAAAGAACTTTGATCATTAAGAGAAAAAATATGTTTTTCCGCGACATACCCCAGGTGGGTTACAACTGCTCATCTAAAAATAGAACATATTGGCGTATTAAAAAAAGGCGTAAGCATATACTTAGCGTATCATACACAAGTGGTTTGAAGCACTAACTTATATATGGACAATGAATATGTTTCTTTTGTATTATAATTAAACACAAAAATGTTACCATTACTATTGCAACAATTCCACCACTGACTGACCTAAGCTGTTTGCTTCAAAGTGACGGAAATTGCCAATATTTTTTAATCTATTATAGCGACTGATCCAATTTTTTTGGCCGTCATATGCTCTATTCTACCCGAAAATTGCGTTTTATGTCATTGGCTTCCCAAAAAAAACCGATTCAGAGAATTTTTTGAAAAGATTTTAACACCGTTTACCTAAACCCTCAGATCATTTAAATAAAAAAAGAAAGAAGGAATGGTAATGATGGGTTTAGCAGATAATTTTTTGAAAGTTTTACAATGGGACCCTTCTATTGCCTAAACCCTGAAAAAACAAAAAAAAAACGCTATCGTTTATTAAAAAACTGGTTTCAATTTCCTATTCTCTCGAACTATCTAATGTACATTACATTACAAATTATCATGCATTAAATATTTATAGCGTGATGGTTTTAAAAACAGCTCAAAAAACACAAAACTCAAATAGCAAAAAACGTTTCATTATGACCGCAAGTAGGATATACCGGATTTGAGTATCGTGCAAAACCTAACTGCGTAGTGGTGGGCTTGCTAAATGCATTACGGAACCCGCTACCGCGTGGCTCGCGTAACCTCGCACACTGACCCGGATTGATCCGGAAATTGTTTGCCATCATTGAGTATTTGATCACGTGGTTCTCCAAAACAAAATATACGGTTTCGTCGGCCAATACACGACTCTATATTCAGATGAAACGATGTGCAAAATAACTAACAATTATCCTGAGTGAATGCCAAGTCCATTTCTAACGCATCAATCCGAGAAAGTCGTCTGTAGCCGACAGAACAGGCCAAGCGGAGGTTGAAAGAGTAAACAGGTACTACCGGCGGAGAAATGTATCAAATCGATGCATATCCACGACCAATCACATCCGAGTGTATACGGAGCCATAGCCGAAGTAGCCGAGGATTGCCATTGGCTTAAAATTGCGCAGGCATGCCATGCCCTGGAAAATATTGAAAATGATTTTTGAAACAGAAAAATTGGTTATTTTGCCTTGACAATGATGTTTAATGAGAGAATGTTTGTTTGCATCTGTGAAAGAAATAATTAGAAAAGTAGCCAAATCTTCGCCAAAACGATATGAGGAAATCACTATCCGTTAGACTTTTAATTCTAAAACTAACACGACTACGTCAATGAAAGATCAACATTACTCACAGATGCTGAAAAAAAATAAGCTGTGTTCGGTAGCCAAACAACAAACGGAAAAGTTCACTGTGATGCGAGTCAGTTGAACCGCTTACCAAAACTGAAATTAATATTGGGGAAAATTCTAATATTTCCATCACCGAATTTCTCCACCGGCGATTCCCTGTACCTTGTGTGATAAATATCAATATTTAGATACAAAGTTCTAGGGACCTTACAATAAAAGTCCCGGAAATGCTTTATAGCGCACGTTGAATGTGATTGAGTGTTGACTAGTGACAAGGACGTTGTAGCTATAGCGTTAGGATTTCAAGCCGTTTCGTCGTAATGAAAAATAGGCTTTCGTGTTGGAAAGTGACTAGTTTTTTGAATTATTCCAGCCAGGAAAAAAAACCCTATTACATAGCTAAATGAAGAATAATAATAACGCACGTATGGATATAATTATAATAAGAAGACTTTAAAAAATTGTTTAAAAGACACTATATTATAATGATACGTTAATATTCTAATTAGCATGATTTTTGAGGTCTTTAAACAATATAGACACCTAATGATATATACATGAGAGAGACAGAGAGAGAGAGAGAGAGAGAGAGAGAGAGGAGAGAGCGACCATAACGGTTTGAAAGGGCCTAGGAAATTTTCTGTTAAAAATGGTTAAAATATATACATTGATGCGAACAGATGGCTTCCCGCCTGTGACCAAACTCTCCTCTCTCTGCACTTTGTGATTTTCTTCTCTTGTCTGCAGCCCTCGGTGCAATGACCTACCAGGGTTCGAACGCCTGTAGCGTTTTCTCAATCCACACACGCTTGAGGGAAGGGTTGCAACAGCCTTAACTTTCTGAGCACCGCTTATTACAGATCACAGGAAGCAGTTTCACTTGTGGCTATCTGAATTATGAATGCAACCAGCTGCGAGCAACGGCTCATTTCCTGTAGGCTTATGCTGAGTGCAGCGTTTTCCCAAGCACTATATTTTAGTTTTAATCCAGAACTACATTGTCTTATTAAATTCACAAGATTTTCGAATATACATCACAAATTTTCCATACATCACAAAAAATACATACAAAATTTTGAAGAAACATACAAGATATTGAACAAATCACAAGATTTTTCGAAATACATGCCACCAAGATTTTGATATTGAATAATGAATATACTTCACAAATATTGCGCAACATCACAAGATTTGTACATACACACCAAGATTTTTGAATATTACGACCACAAGATTTCTGAATAAAACATCACAAAGATATCACATACATCACCAGATTTCGAATAAAGACCGTTTACACACACCATAATCAGCCAGTTTTAAAGGCATATATCTAACAATCTATCAGCAAAACTAGGCGTATTGCTTTAAAAAGATAAAAAGAGAGCAAAAAAGGAATAGTAAAAAATAAAGATATAATTGTCGTTTTCGTGAAGTTGTTGCCACAGAGGAATCGAATTAATTTATAACGGAAATACCAAGATTCGATCGACATTTCCGATACACTGCGACAACTCAGAAGTACGACGTCCATAATGACTATACGCACAACAAGGTTTAATAAACAGTGAAAGAAAATATTACACATTCTGATTACCTAGCATATATTCGTAATAAACTGCTGTATTTATTGTTATTGAACTCTAGTTGAGTATGTACTTGAACAACTTAGAATTCTCATGGCTGTTAACATTTTTGAGAATTTTTAGTCGTTGAGGCCCCTAGTGGTAACTGAGCGTATGAGCATCGCGCAAATAGCTTCCAACGGTGCACTAGGTCATATGAAAAAGGCGGGGCCAAAACGAATTTTTATCATCCTGCTATGACAAGAATTCACGAACAATTATTTACTAGTTTGGAACTAAGAATAACAGTAAAAAGCATATTGTAACACATATTATCAATTATCATAATCTTACTATCAATGCATTCTAAGTGGAGAATAAAATATTAAGATTTTGTTTAGACAATGATGCCTTTAAAAACCAGCTTCTCCCTGATAAATAATTTTTTTCCATATGATACTGTTCCCTAAGCATTTTATAAAGATGTAAAGCGAGAGATAACGACAGTGATCAATATCGTAGTCCCAATAGAAACAAAAAACAAGAGTGGGCAAACACGGACCCTACACACCAGAGTAGGGACAGGCTGCTAGGACGGGAGTATAGCACCCTGGTTGAGCAGTCCACTACCCTCCGTCGAGCTCATAACTTGATCAGAACGAGCAATCCGAAACACATAATTATGACATGCAGTTGACTCAATGGTAGGTCATACATGGTAAAACTAGTAATTAGATTCAAGGAAATAGAATAAATCTAAGAGTGGTCATCGGAACTCCGGCATGGCTCGATACCTCGCACACTTTTATAGTGGAGCGTAGCGAGTAGCCAAGATTGCGATTGTCGCGGACGTCTGGTCTCTTATATAAATGATAGGAACCGCACGCGCATATGGAGCCGAGAATAATTATTTTGGATTTTATGCTATAATATGGTTTTAATGAAATTGATCTACAGAAGGCAGCTCTTCACGAGGATAAAAACATGACGTCAAAAGAATCGTTGGACAGCAATGACCTTGGACATTTGGTGTCGCTCTCCGAAAATTCCAATAGAAAATGGCAAACATGCCGGAAGAGAGGATAGTTGATGTTGTAAGTGAGTTCATGTTTATTATATAAATGACATCAGGAAATGAGATACTCATCCTGGAAGGAAAACGATCTTGGTGCAAAGGGTATAATTATAACGCGGAGCCCTTATATAGGAAAGAATGCCGATTCAACAGAATTGAGAAAAACCCGCAAAATATTTACAGCATTAACATGTTAAGCTTACTGGCAACATGTGGTAAGAATCCGACGTTTTGACGAGTGTGTTTAAAGCGCCAAATAATTGTGGAAAGTAGAGGAAAAGCCAAAGCACGGACGCTGTGGATCTCATGTTCAAGAAGCTAAAAGGACACCACTATTATCAAGAATACTAATTTAATCAATAAATGAAACACCCAGGTCGAAAATATTCAAACCCCATATTGTATGAATTTGATTTTTAAAAAAAAAAGTAATTCGAGAGAGCATGCTAGCGTATTTTTTCAATGATCTCGTTTAAAGCCAAACGATTGATACGTAATTGTAGCGGACAGCTATATAGGGAACTAATACTGCCTGGTTGGTGAGCTCCTTTTGTGGCGACGTGTAGAGTTTCTCTTGATCACGCAGGTTAGGCAACGGCGAGCAACGTGTCAGCACCTGGATGGGTGACCGCGTGGCAGGCGTAGTGACTCTGGGTTTGTGGGAACCTGCTGGGTAGAGTCTCTTGCGGGGCTCTGAGACCAATTCCATGTCGGACGTGTTTCATCCGGGGACGACGGCGATGTCGTCAGGAAACAGTGGGGGTAGTTGACTGACAGGTGCCAAACATTCAGAAAGGACCCATGCTAAGCTTCAGGACGAGCTTTCCCTGAGCGGTGGGAAGTGTGTAGCGGGCAGTAAAAGGGAACTAGAGAGCTAGTTTTCTGGCGATGTGTCAAGGAGTCCGTCTTTGAACACGCTAAGTTAAGCAACGGCAGCGAGTCGACACAGGGGGTGACCGCTACACGGTACAAATATACATACCGTTAAAATATGGTTAATATGGCAGTGTAGATATATAATATATAATATATATATATATATTATATATATATATATAATCATATATTTATATATATTTAATATACCACTCGCCACAATTATATCTGTTTCCAACAATAATAGTATATATATATATCCTTGTAGAAGTCCCATTTTATGTTAAAGTAGTGGAACTATAACAAAACCCTCATTGCGCACGACTTAATGCCGCAGAACCCTCATTGCACGACTGTGGAATGCCAGAACCCTCATTGCCCACGATGTGAATGCCCAGGAACCCTCATTGCCACGGACTGAGTGAATTGCCCAGAAGCCGCATGTGCCACGGACTGGAATGCCAGCATAAATCTAATTTTCAAGACTCAACCTGAAGCGCTGCTGTTTTTATAGAAGGGAAACCATGTTCAGATGGGATGTAAAAACGTACTAACGGTACATGTGGTTCAGATTGATGTCAATGGTGATTAAAACACTCATTCTGAATGAAGTAAACCAGGAAATATTTTTCTAAAGTTAATAAATATTTTGCTATCAGGTGTGAATTTGACCAACTAGTGGAATATATAATTTGGCATATAGGCTTAAACATCTATATCAGAAATACCTGAATAATGTTTTCTGTTCCAACAGCATGATTGGTCGGTTGATAATCCTTGAGCTGTTAAATGTTAAAACAAGATGCCTGTGAAGCAGCAAATAGACACAATTTGAATAAGTCCATAGCTTAATTATGGTCAAACAAGGATTTGCAGATACGCAATAGAGGAGGATCACCCTCTGTTCAGTTGTCCTCGCTCTTTAAAACCCTTGTCTCCTGTCAATTTATCCCTCTGGCTTGTCTCTCATTCTCCGTTCCCAGAAAAAGCCTTCTCTTTCTCTCCTTCCTTTAGCCCCTTCTCTTCTCTCTGTATTCGGTCCCCAACCCACCTCCTCTCCCCTTTCACCTAACCCTTCTTTTGCTCTCTTTCCTCCCACCCCTTCTCTCTCTCTCCTTTCCCTAGCCCCTCTCTCGTTCTCCTCTCCAGCCCTTCTTCTCGTCTCTATCTCTTTTCCCTAGGGCCCCTTTCTCTATCTCCTTTCCCTAGCCCCTTCTCTCCTCTCCTTTACCCCAGCCCTCTCTCTCCTTTCCCCAGCCCTCTCTTCTCTCCCCTTTCCCCCAGCCCCTGCCTCTCTCTCCTTTCCCCCGAGCCCCTTCTCGCCTTCCTTTCCCAAGCCCCTTCCCTCATCCTTTCCCCAAGTCCCTTCCTTTATATCCTTTCCCTACCCCTTCTCTTTCTTCCTTCCAACCCTCTGCTCTTGTTTCTCTTCCCCCAAGCCCTATCTCTCTCACTTTCCCCCAGCCGCCACTCTCTCTCTCTCCCTTTCCCCAGCCCCTTCTCTCTCTCTTCTTCCCCAGCCCCCCCTCTCTCCTCTCTCCATTCACCCAGCCCCTTCTCTTCTCCCTTTCTATCAGACGCTCTTTTCCCTTTCCCTAAAACCCTCTGTCGTCTTCCTCCAACGCCCTCCTCTTCTTTATCTCTCTCTATCTCCAGGCCTTTGCTGCCTCTTTCGCTCTTGCGTCTAACCCCAGCTTATGCTCTCTTTTCTCCAGTCCTTCCCTATCTCTTTTCTTTACTCAGGTCCGCATGTTTCCTCTCTCTCTGCTCCGCTCCTTTCTTCCAGTCCTCCTGTTGATCCCCCTTTTCCAGCCTCTCTTTCTCCAACCCCATTTCAGTCTCTCCTTTTCTCCGAACCCGCATTCAGTCCTCTTCTCCAACCCCATTCAGTCATCTTCCGCTTTCTCCAACCTTCTTGCCCCACTCCTTTCCTCAGCCCCTTCTGTTCTTATTTCTCCTCTTTACCTGCGACATGGGAAGTGCACTGTCCTTCATTCTTCAGGACTCCATTCATTACTGATTTACGATACTGTACAACTAACAGACTTAAATAACACAAAAATTGTATCTGTAATTAGCAGATTTCACTAATAAAGTTCACAAGCACTCAATCAAAAGAACAACCATTAAGGTCAAACAGACCGGAAGTAAACGGCTCTCTTTAGCTTTTAGGACTCTTTAGTATCAACATGATTCTGTCCTGGTACAAATAATTACTTAATTTCCATGTTAAAACATTCCATACTAATTAGACTACTACTCTTCTACGCTTAATTATTCTCCCTTGTCATCCATTAGAGATCACCAGCCACAATCAGAGGCGAAACTGCTTTAAGAGCCACCAGCCACCAATCAGAGGCGAAATCTTTATAGGCCACGCAGCCATAATCAGAACGAACTTCATTATAGGCCGCCAGACAATCAGAACCGATCTCTGTAATACACCACCAGCGCACAATTCAAGCGAACTCTTTAATAGGCCACCAGCCACGAAGTCAAGGGAAGTTTCTCTCTGTCTTTCATTAAGGACCTGCACCAGACATCAACAACCGCTGGGTGTCTATTTTCCAGCTCATATACTGAAAAAAAGTCCAAACTCATACAGAGGTCATGTGTCTCCAGTACCTCCACCATTCAAGTTGTATAGAAAGTAAGAACCCCTCCTATTATACCACACCGTAAGAAGTCCCCCCTTATCAATGGAAATTACCACTGAATCTTCAATTAATTAAATGGCCTCCCATCCTTGTTTGATGCTGTCCACCTTCATCGGTGGGACGGACAGTTTGATATCGCGGTCTTGACTGTAGATTCTTCATTGGTTAACTTATCGATGAAGCATCCGCATTCTTATGACCTCCTTCTCACCATAGGTCGCCAGTTTCGTTGAGCGACGCTTACTTCGGAAGGCAGCGGACCCAATCGCCTTGGACAACTGAACAAATTGGATGAATGGACTCGCGTGGTGGAAGGCCCACAGACATGGAGACACAGCACCAGTGGTTTCTGTGGCCTCCAATCTGTCGAGTGGAATAAACTTCCTTGTGAAGCAACACCATACTTTTATCGAAGCTGTCTGAAACTGATAGAAATTATTGTATATCTTTACGATCGCTAGCCTTTTTCTGCGAGGAGCTAAGTTCCAATAAACAATTACGAATACTCACAGCACTTACCTTCGGTGATGTTTCTGTAGAATTCATCCAGATTTTGTTGAATGCATCTGGTTGTGACATGGCTCCGGAATATCTAGTTATACACGCCAATATCTGCGGAAAATAAAATGCAATTCTGTGTAAATTACAAAGACACACAACACTGAGTTTATAGTTACGAAGGCTGACCCCCCCTAAAAAAAGATAAAGAAAAAATAAAACAATTTTTAAAAAGTCCACAAACACCAACCCATGCAAGTGGTTTTTCAGAGGCGACAACACCATACTTTATTCCGTGAGAGGTAGTTCACGCGTTCCCTCTGCAGATCCGGGGAAGCTCGCAGGCGGGCGCCTGATAGGCGTGACCGGGGGCGGGGACCGGACATTGGTATCACGTGAGGACCGTAGTTTTATGAATTGGGAGGTTGTTGCTTGAGAAAAGCGTCCAGGAGTTTCTGAAGCTGAAAATTCTGGGAAGAGCACTTCCACGGATCTGGAGAGGAACCGGGGAAGAAGCGCAGGTTGGATAGTTTGGGTTTGATTGACACTCGCTCGGCATCCTTTGACCGGCTTCTTTCTCGTTTATTTCTTTGCCTCTGACATGGAGATAGTGAGTCTGCTTCCGCTGGTCGTCAGAAATTCGGATCATCACCTGAGCGTCGCCTGGAGCTGTAATCATGTGAAAACAATATGTCATTGACTAAGAGCATTATGAGCCTGAAATCAAGCACACAATATAGGGTATCATATCTTTACAGGTACGATTGGACAGCGGCTCGGTTGATCTGGCGTGTTTCGATGGGAGCTCCTGTTGTTAGTTCTGTTCAAATTGCGTGAACGAGTTTTTCCCGAGTCTATGGTGGCAGCTTGTTTAAATGAATCAGACCAGTCTCTGACAAAAAATATTAGCAGGCCAACTCGGTGTACACAATGATTGTTTTTGTACATTAGGTCTAAAAATATTATTACATGAGAAAGCGATGATGTGTTTGTTGTGGAAGATACTGTACTTGAAAGAATGTACGGCCGAAACATAATACGTTCGTGTTGTTGTATAAGTACATAATATATACACAGGGATAATTATAACAGTGCCGGATACAATGAGTAAGTATATTTTCTATTTTGATATTTTGTTAGATTGATGTGAATTTTAAAGGCCACGCCAATGACTGAGTTTTCGATATTTCTCAAATATATTTTTCAGAAAATGTCCGTTAAGCGAACCCTCAATACCAAGTGCTCAAAAAGTATCGATGATTATAGTTCTGTATGGACATGCAGCTGATTTAATGTGCCCTTCTCATTTTCGACCTCTATCAAATAGTACCATCCACAATTAATTTATTTTAAGGGTTTAAGGATTAAAACAGGGTATGTTGTGAAAAAAATGATTCTTAAATAGGAGCCGATATTTCTGTTGCGCGACAATGGGTAGCGACAACAGGAAGAGCGGAGCGGATCAAAGAGCGGTTAGTGAATCAGGATGGGAGATGTTTACGACGAACAGAAGAGCGAACGATGTTCAAAAGCTGTTTATGTTGAATTCAGAGGGTGAGATGCAGTAGTGGGGGAGAGCCGGGTCTGGTGGCTTAATTGAGGATAGGGAAGCATGGCTGAGCGGCGGAAGCGCAGCTGCCCACGGGCCTTTCCGAGCCTAAAGGGGGGAACGCGAACGCAAAGAGCGAGGGTCCGGGTCGCAAATGCCCTGCCAGAAAAAGAGTGGCGAAATGCTTTAACAGAAGGTGGAGCACGTGGATGAAAAAGGCGTGGACGAGGCACAGAAAAGTGTGGGCGGCGTGGGGGAGGGGCACGTGTGCAGGGCGTACTTTTACTCGCGCGGCGCCCGTCAAGCAGCGGGAAAGGGAGGGCTCCCGAGTGTGCCACGGCCATGGGATCGGCGGGTGGGGCAAGTAGAAAGTGATGGCCCAAAGGCGAAGAGGCGAGAATGGTAGAGGAGAAGGGAGGCTTGCCAGTAAGGCGAAACCGCCTTGGACAGGCTGTTTCGGCCAAATATTCGTGTCAAATGGGGAGGCAAGGGGGCGGTGAGTGGGGTAAGGGGGCAGAATCTCGCGGATAAAGCGCGAGAGTTAACGGCAAAGACCCAAGATACGATGCAAATGCTCATACTGAAGGGAGGGCAGGCCAAGTGTGATTAGCCCAATTGGCGGTGAGCGTGATTACGACAATGTGCTGAGAGTGAATGGGTGCCAATGGCGCAAGCTGAGCAAAGGAAGTGGCACGGTAATGCGTGTGCAGTGTGCAAACCCAACAGCCGATAACCGCTGGAACACAGGGTCAAGAGGCGACCACCAGTGGCAGGCAAAGGACGGTGTAAGGAGGAGAGATCAAGAAGGGGACACTAAAGCAGGGGCCAGGTGAAGACGGGGGGCGGACCAGGGAGGCGGGCGAATGCGCGGGGCAGGCAGAACCCAACGATAGGCAGTTACAGGTAGACATGTAGAGCGCGGGGCGCGGGGGTCGCCGCCGCAGGTGCCACTCCAAGACCCAACAGAAGAAGGGCAGAGGGGGAGGAAAACCAGCGTTGCCGGCCAGGGAAGGAGGGGCGCAGCAGGGCGAGTGAACGGGAGCGGTCGGACGCCTCGAAGCCTAATCAGAGCAGTATGCGTCGCATCCTAAACGTGAGAGGAACCGGACCAGTTCAGATGCGCGCGTCAGAGATCTTTCTTTCAGACTACGTGCCTGAGCCGATCCTAATTTCGCTACAACCGTAGAATAGCGCGAGGATGGCTGTGACTTTTGCGGTTACGCTGACTGTCCAACATACGATTCGGCATCTTATCATCATGATAAGTGTCCACCCATGTCGTCCGTGGACGCACTGCAGATGGTGCCGATCCCTCACTCTGTGCCATTACAGAGAGGACGCGCCAGAGCAACCAGCGTCTGGCTGATTGTAGGTTCTACCTTCGTCTCCGTGAGATAATGTTGGTGCTCCAGGCGCTTGCCTCTCGTCCCGTTGGCACCGCCCTGTATCCACGACGGATAGATTTTTTACTCCGGGCCTTCCGGAATTGGCTCATGGTCCGTTCCCGCTCGCGGATTGAAGGACCGTCACCTGATCGAAGAAGTCCGACGATCGAATAATATCGTAGCCTTAAGTCTGGACGTAGATACGCTGTCTGCGCCTCCTGGTCTCTCTGTAGTCAGGCATAGATTGCTGCGTACTGCAGCATCAAACGAACGAGACATGCTGCTGATCGGCCACGTCCGGTGTAAATCCTTGAGCGTCGCTGCCCTCAGTCGTATGCGGGTCTCCTGCCGGCAGCCCCGTGGTTAGTATCAACGCCGGGCGAGCATGTGGTACGGCATGTCTGGTCTGGCACCGCCGGCTGGGTACCTCGGTACGCGTTCGGTGCTCTTTTGGTAGTTGACATCGAACGTTTTCTGGCAACGTCCGCTGCTGTATTCCCCTTTTGGTCAGCATCAGGTCAGCCAGGCTCTTCGTGTCCTTAATCCGGTTTTCGTTAAGACTCCTATTTTCGTGGGAACGTTACTCTTCGACTACTGATGGAAACGCATCACCCTTCAATAAATTGCACCGACTCTTACACATGTCCGGCGTCAGCAACTTCTATATGGTTTTGTTAAGTATATGATGATGCCAGGACCAGTGCACGTAACATAATTTAGCCTTCCATTCGGTCTGCCTGCTGTAACGCTGTTTGGCAGTCTTATTAAGGATGTGTCTGTTTCTTGCGTATTTCATTCGCTTATGGAGATTTCGACCACGCGTTGGTCCTCTGGTGGGACGTTGAGTTCGGATCGTGACTTTTGTTCCCTGATGACGCCCCCCCCCCCCCCCCCCCCCCCTCCGCCCCACGCCCCCCCCCCCCAAAGAAAAAAACACCACACACTATTTTGTAATTGTACACGGAGTAGTATGTATTTAAGTTTGGGTAATGTATAAGTATAGGGACTACATAGTCTAAGTGTCAGTACTATTTTATGTGTTATGTTATACTTTAGTGTTGCAATTGTGTCAAAGTTGCCCGTATGTTGTATTTCAGTTCCCACCGCCTCCTCCCGTTTCTACCACATAAAGGGACGGACAACGTACGACCGCCACTACAACGACAACGCCGACAATGTCGTCACGCAGATCAGAGAGGTCGGTCAAAAACTGGGACAGGAAGCGTTACAGAAATACCTGGAAAAGAGTGAAGGTCAAGGTCGGTATCTTAGCAAAGCTACTGTGTGGTGACGTGGAATGTGTTAGCACCCTTCAACCGTTAATCAAATATTTTCAGCCATTTATTATATGTATTTTTTAATGTTTAGTGCTACTTGTGCTTAACCAGCACATAGAATTTGACGTGAATTGTTCATAGTTGTTACCATTTAAATACTATAGACCAGGTATAGAGTAGATATTACTAGCTAGAGTATTACAATTTACATGTAGTTTCTGCCAGTTGTCTTCGAGTATACCTTACACTTATGTACGGTCCGTTCTATTACAAGAATCTGGGTGCATTAGATAAGTTTATAACCGTAAAATCATTGGTGTGAGTAACAGGACTATAAATCAGAGCATATTAGACCTAACAGCATTATAAAATCAGAATGCTTAAAGAGACGAATAGTGCTGTAAAATCCGAAATAATATACTGACATGAGGAATAGGCCTGTAAAATCAGAGAATGATAAGAGAGGCAAGTAGCTGTAGAAGATCAGAGAATGATAAGCAGTTAGGAATATACTGGTAAAATCAGAAATGAATAAAGAGCGGAATAGATGCGTAACATGAGAATGATAAGAGAGGAATAGAGCTGTTAAAATCAGAGATATGAATAAGAGAGGATAGGATCGTAATCAGAGAATGATAAGAAGGAATTAACTGCTAATCAGCAGAATGATAAGAAGGAGATGCCTGTAACCTAGAGAATGACAACTAGAAGGATGGGAGCGTAAATACGACATGAAATTGAGCACAATAAATTGGTCTGACGGGTTCGCTGGAGTTTGCTAGGAAGAACAAGAGAAAGGATGAATTCTCACTCTCAA